>LPNX011131209.1:1230760-1336535 GCA_001517045.1 Pseudotsuga menziesii | reverse complement strand
TGACTACATATTGTATGGCTATACAGATGCATATTGGGTTGGAAGTATCTCAGACAGGAAAAGCACATCAGGTAGATGCTTTTGTTTGGGGTCTGCTATGAGTTAATGGTTTAGTAGGAAAATAGTCCAGTGTTTCTCTTAGAACAACAAAAGCAGAATACATAGCAGATTGCTCTGCTAAGTTGTGAAGCCATATGGATTCGAAAGCTGATATCAGGTCTCCTTGACCTAAATATGGATACTACAATGATTCTATGTGATAACCAGAGCTATGATGACAGAGAACCCTGTGTTCCGTTGTAACACATAAAAATCCGGTATTTCTACATACAAGATAAGATGCAAATGATGATGTTTCAATATTCCCATACTGAAGATATAGATGATGTTTCAGTATTTACATACTGTAGATACAGATGATGGTGATTCCGTACTAAAGATATAGATGATGATGCTTTCAGTATTCACATACTGAAGATGTAGATGATGATGGTGTGCTGACGAAGCCTCTATATCGAGTACAGTTCGAACACCTTCGGGACAAGCTTGGTGTTGTTCAAAAAGACCTTCCTCGAAAGGGGGAGTCGTGATGTTGCAATGGGATTGTATCATCCCGGGACATCTGTCCAAAAGTGATCCGGTGACCTTGGTCCTTGAGAATGAAGAGGGACTGTATCATCCTGGGACATCTGTCCAAAATAGATCTGGTGACTTCAATCTTCGTGAATGTGGTGGGATTGCATCATCCCTAAACTTCGGTTCAAAATGTATCCAAAGGTCTTGGACCCCGTGAATGTGGTGGGATTGCATCATCCCTAAACTTCGATTCAAAATGTATCCGGAGGTCTCACCCCCCATGAAAGTGGTGGATTGCATCATCCTTGAACCTCGGTTCAAAATGTATCCGGAGGTCTCGACCCCCGTCAAAGTTGTGGATTGCATCATCCCTGAAACTCGGTTCAAAATGTATCCAGAGGTCTCGGCCCCAGTGAAAGTGGTGGATTGCATCATCCCTGAACCTCGATTCAAAATGTATCCAGATATTTTGGTCCCCGTGAATGTGGTAGGATTGTATCATCCTTGAACTTTGGTTCAGAACAGATCCGGTGACTTCGGTACTCGAGAACGTGTATTGATCCCATAATTCCTAGAGGAAGGATTGTCTGAGTTCCACATCTGTGTTGATCCCGTAATTCTGAAAGGAAGGATCGTTAGTAACTCCGTAAAGACCTAAATCCCATAATTCTGAAAGGAAGGATCATTGAATTGATCCTGTAATTCCAATAGGAAGGATTGTCTAATTCCGAAAGGAAGGATCATGTTGATGTTTTGATGATGTTGATGTTTTTATGATGATGATGATGTACTGATTGAAAGATCAGAGTGTGATGATGATCATATGTTGATGTTTTGATGATGTTGATGTTTTGATGATAATGATGTTTTCAAATGATGATGATGACGTACTGATCGAAAGATCAGTGTATGATGATGATGATGTACTGATCGAGAGATCAGAGTATGATGATGATTACGATGTACTGATCAAAAGATCAGAGCATGATCATGATGATGTACTGATCAAAAGATCAGAATATGATGATGATGATGCTGTTTGAGAATTGAAGTTTGATGATCGTGCTGATCATGATGTTACTGATCAGGATATGATGATGTTGCTGATCGAAATAGCAAAAATGCTGAAGAAATTGTTGCAGATCGAAAGATCAAAGTACTGAAGATGTTGCTGATCGAAATGTTGAAGATGTTGTTGCTGATCAAAAGATCAAAGTGCTGAAGATGTTGCTGATTGAAAGGACAAAGTGCTGAAGATGTTGCTGATTGAAAGGCGAAAGTGCTAAAGATGTTGTTGCTGATCAAAAGGTGTAAGTGCTAAAGATGTTGCTGATCGAAAGGTCAAAGTGATAAAGATGTTGCTGAAAGATGTTGCTGATCGAAAGGTCAAAGTGTTGAAGATGTTGCTGATCAAAAGGTCAAAAGATGTTGATGCTGATTAAAGAGTTGTTGCCGTCGAATATTAAACATGAAGACTATATGATGTTGAAAAGCTTCCAATGATTTATAGATGTGTTACCCTGATGATGTTCATGATGTCCTCTCCTACTATTGTTATTGTTGATGTTGTTGTAGAATACCCTTCTCGTTAAGGGGGAGTGTTGAAATATTGTAATTTGGAAGAATATTCTATATGTATCTTTTGTGGTCCCCAATGGCCCTACCAGGAGAACCACTTGTATTATCTTGTACCCCAATGCTTCTAATCGGAAGAACTAATAAGAGTCATTAGGTTGTCCCCTCTATTTGTAAAGGTGGGTCATTAGCACCCCAGTGTGGTTACTTGAGCCTACATGTGTAACTCGAGCCTACATGTCGGATGAGTTAATTCAAGTGAACGGATGAATATAAATAGAGGTGTGGTGCTCCTCATTTGAGACACACACGCTCTCACTTGTGTAGCGCACTAGTGAAGGAGAGAAGTATCTAGAGAAGGAGGAGGATCATGCTTTGATCTCCTTGTTGGTTTTACCTTTTATATTTTTGGGGCATCTATATTGAGGAATCTTTTGCTGGGGTTTTCCCTTTAGGGTTTTCCCAGGATAAATCTTTGTGTTCCTTTTGTATGGTTGTTCTTGTCTATCTTTCAGTGATCCTGTTTATATGCTTTTGTTATGAAAATGAAATGATATACTGATGTCTTAGTTAAGCATATGAAAATTTAATAGGCGTGGGTGTGCTAATGTTGATGTCATAGTGTGCTCATCTAATGCCAATTAAGTCAATAAAACTTAGGATAGTGGTTTAACAAGGTCAAATTGACCAAATTAAGTGTGCATGGTGGGTAAATGTCTCCAACACCCCCCCTTAAGCTATACTCAGGAGAAGTAGAAACACAAAGTGCATGAAATGATAGGGCCCTGGAAACTAAGGCCATAGGTCACCCTATATAATAATGTAACTAAAACAATGCTCAAAAATAAATCTAAGTGAGGAAAAGAGGGAAAACCCAGCGGGAAAACCCCCCCCTCAAGCTGAACACTGAAAGTAGTCTGATCACCTTGATGAAATCACACCCAATAGTGAACGGAGTTAAGTGAACTTCTTTTCTGAAAATATCTTGGTGAAGATGTCTACAATATGCTCATCAATCGAGCAGTATTGAAGAATGATGGTCCTGTCATGCACTAATTCCCTGATATAGTGAATGTGTATCTCTATGTGCTTGGTCCTCTACCTAGTAACTGGATCTGTGGATATCTTAATAGCACTTTGATTGTCACAAAAGAGGATAGTGGAAAAAGTACTACCAAGATCAAACTCTGAAAGAATGCCTTGCAACCAAACAGCTTGGATGCAAGCATTTACCACTCCTCGGTACTCGGCGTCTGCTGAAGACAATGCTATGGCATCCTGGTTTTTGCTGGACCAAAAAATGGGGCCACCAAAAAACATGAAGACATATCTAAAAGTAGACTTCCAATCAATAGAATCACCCACCCAATTGGAATCTATGTAACCAACCAGCTCTAGATCGGAGTCTGTAGCATAGTGAATGTCGTAGGTCCTAGTTCCTTGAATAAACTAGAGGATCCTCTTGGCTACCTTCAAATGAATATCATGGGACTACTACATGTATCTTGACACATAATTCACAACATAACATATATCAGGCCGAAAATGAGTCAAGTGCATCAAGCTACCAATCAGTTGTCGATAAATAGTGTACTCCATGGGAGGTGTGCTTTTTCCTTCTTCAGGTTGGTCCCTAAAAGGAAAGGGAATGGAGCAGCCTTAAATTTAGCCATGTTAAACTTGACTAATAGGTCTTATATTTATTTGTACTAAGTGACCATTATCCCATCAAAATGTTGCTCAATTTTGAGCCCCAAAAATTGCTTTAAGAGCCCCAAATTGCTCATTTCAAATGCATTGTGGAGAGCAGTTTTGATGACTGAAATAGAAGCAACTGTGCTACCTGTGATCAGTAAGTCATCAACATATAAAATAATAATAATCTAATGAACATCATACTGCTGTATATATGCATTTGGTTCTGATCTACACCTTCTATGCTTTGCAGTTGCAAAGCCCTCCTTTTATCAAGCGAAATTCGGGCCCATGCAATGGATCCAAACACCCTCAGATTCGATACATCCGACTTGTGTCCAAAATATGCTTTGAAAGGGGTCTTCCCTTTCATATATGAGTGTGGCACTCTATTCTGAATATATTCCACTGCATGCATGGCTTCAGCCCACAAATTTGCAGCCAACTTCTTTGATTCCAACATTCAAGTGGTCATCTCCTTGAGAAACCAATTCCTCCCCTCCGCTACACCGTTCTGATGGGGAGTGTAGGGGACTGAATGTTGGATCTGAATACCACTTTGGGAACATATATGCAGTAACTCATTACTGATATATTCCCCACCATTATTAGATATTTTTTCCAGATGCATTCTCAATCAAGGCCTTCAATTCAATGGATTTTTCCAAGACTTTCGACTTCTTTTTGATAAAAGAGACCCATGTGTATCTAGAAAAGTCATCAACGAAATTCAGAACATACCTTGATCCATTCATGGATGTGATAGGCATGGGACTGCTGATATCAGAATGTATCAGTCCTAAGATGCATGATGCTCGGCTTGCCTTCCCTCGATCAAACTTATGCTCAGGGTGCTTTCCAACAACACAGCCCTTGCAAATTCTAGTGGTAGCTTTGATGACCGGGAGGCCTTCAACCATAGAATTATTATGTAATTTTTACAAGTATTTGAATTTCATATGGCTGAACCTCTCATGACATAGTCTACTAACTTCATTTCCATGAGTCAGCAATGCGGTGAGCTTTGCATCCACCACAAAATGGGAGAACTCGTAGGATTTTGCATGATGGTTTGCAAGGCCTTTTGCTACAAGTTTTCTAGATCCAAGTTCTGTGATCTCTACATCATCCAAGATAAAGGAGACTCTCTTAGGCACTCCCATATGTGTCATTTGATAAATAGTTAGGAGGCTTGATGCAAGAGATGGTACATACAGAACATTGGAAAAATAACCATGCTCAAGATCTACAATACCTTGTCCTTCGAATATGATTGTGGAGTCATATCCCATGTGGATGGTAATGGATATTCCAGTATCGAAATATGAGAAAGAGTCTCTTTCATCCATCATGTGATTCAAAGCTCCAGAATATATCAAGAGTGCTTTGGACTTCGAAGTGCTTGCCATGAGAGCATGACCTCTTTCATGCTGTGGTTCCCGATCTTGCTGATCTCTCCTCCGAAAGATTTAAGGAAGATTGATGTTATTTTTCTCAAGAAGAGAAGTAGATTCATCAAGTTTCTTTTTCATGCAGGCATGTTCAGGGTGGAATCCCTTCCCGCAGTATGAACACTTGACTTTTTCCTTTCCATGATGCCCTTTTCTTTTGTTCTTCTTCGAGCCAAAAGGCTCTTCATGCTGCTGGTTTTCAACTTTAGGCTTAGGATCTTCAAATTTTGTTTTTGGGTTCTTATGTTGCTTTCCTTTACCCTTTATATCTTTGGGCTCCGAGACATAGAGAGCTTAATCACGGGAGGATCTGATGATCCCCATCTGGATAAGCTTATCATGTTCACTTGTTAAGGACTCAATGAAGTAATTAAGTGAAGGAATCTTGCATCCAGGGGTTGTGATATTCCCCACATGGAATGTAGAGACAAACACCAAATAATCAGCTCCAAGTTTGGAGAGAATGGAAAGGATGAGCTAAGCATCCTCCTTCTCCACCTTACATTGCTTCAAAAGTAAGACAATATGCTTGAACTTTGTGAAAAAATCATTTAAGGTCTCGAAATTGGAAGGCTAGAGAGACATCAACTCATTTTCAAGCTAGTAAACTCTCAAATCATCCTATTTTCCATACAAGGTTTCCAATTTGTCCCAAATTTCCTTTGGAGTCTTCAATCCTGAGAGATGGAAAAGAAGATCCCAGGAAACAAAGAGGCACAAGAATCCAAATGCTTCATCTTTCTTGTTCAAGAATATGACATTGTCTATCACATGAGTAGGATATTATTTAGTGTCCATAGTGATTCGGTAGAGTCCTCTGGCATGTAGTTGGATCTCCATGTCTCCTTTCCATCAGTGGAAATTGAATGGAGTCAAGAGTTCAACGGAAGAAGCCATCTCAAACTGCTGTAGAAAATGCTTTTCACCTATTAAAACCTGCAAATCACAACAAAATGGGCACCATAAGGTCAGAAATCCTACACATTTTAGGCTTTCATCAGACCCAGCATAATTTATCAAGCAATCTTGATCAACAATTTCTTTACTTGGGGTATTAAGTGGTAAGCCTTAGCTTCTAGTGCAGTGCTGTAATTTTGAGCATTTGCTCAATTTTTCATGCAAGATCTGTCTAAAACCATGTTTTTGAGAGATCTGAGATTCATCCTACCATGAGATCTAATACCATATTAATTTGTCACAGTAATTTAGGGACTAAAACACAATCTCATAAGAGATTTCAGAAAATTAAGCATGAAAATGGCATAATAGTACTGCAATAGGAGTAGAAGCTCTGTATATCAATAAAGAATGAGTAATACAATAGAATGGTCATGCAAGATGCATGAATTCCAAGACAATTTGAATTCCCAAGGAGGTCATTTGAATTGAATGAATGGGTGTAGCTTAACTGATTGTAAGCCACAGTAACACACTTAGTTAACCAACTGATCAAGTGCCGATTGACTCAACTAAGTCCTAACTGAAGTCAGAGTGCAATGGATGACTGAGTCTAACTGAAAGTAGCTTAGAAACATGTCACTGCATGCCAACCAACAAGTGGTATCACATCATTAACTCCAATGAACCTCGATGAGGTTATCTGAAGTCAAACTAGCCATCAGAGGTGGTTGGAGGCACCCATGTTGACTCCAGTTCATAAATATTAATAAAAATAATCAATATAATCAATGGAGGTGCCTTAACCACTCAGATTAACTGATAGTAATAATCAGTTAGCAATTAGGTGCATTTGTGACACTCAAATCACTCCCGGAGTGCTCCTTGTTTGAAGGAGGAAGCCCAGTTAGCGTCCTCAAATGAAGGAGAAGGCTTAGTTGGCCTCCTTGACTGAAGGTAGGCATGGGTGTGCTCATGGTGATGTCATAGTGTGCTCATCTGATGCTGATTAAGTCAATAAAACTTAGGATAGTGGTTTAACAAGGTAAAATTGACCAAATTAAGTGTGCATGGTGGGTAAATGTCTCCAGCAGGTGCCACTAATTTTCTTAAGACAAGAGACATGAAATACTGGGTGAACACGAGAAGAAGGAGGAAGTTCCAATTTATAAGTAACAAACCAAATATTCTAAAGAACCTTATATGGCCCATAGAACTTTGGAGCCATCTTGTGAAGCCCTTTGAGTTTCAGGTAGGATTTCTTGTAAGGCTGTAGACGAAGAAAAACAATATCTCCAACTTGAAAAGTGTGCTCAGAATGGTGTTGATCAGCTTGTTGTTTCATTCAGTTTCTCACCATGTCTAGATTGTCCTGCAAAATGTGAAGAATCTGATCTTGGTTTCAGAGAACTGTGTCAAATTCATAAACTAGTGAACTACTAGTAGTGTATGGAAGAATCACTAGTGGTAACTGACCATAGAATACTTCATATGGATTCATTTTAGATGTACTGTATGTTATAGCCCAAAATAGCACTCCTTCGTCTATGACGAATTTTACATGTTTTTGTCGATGAAGACACTTCATGAAAGTCATTGTTAGTCACTCATAAGACACCTATGAAGGAGGAGCCATATATTGAGTTCTATAACTCTGTTTACCTCTTCTCTAGACCACTAGAAAGGTATGAAACAAAGGAAAAATTTCCATCAAACACCAAACCTTGAAAATGCTTGGAAATACCTTAAAAATGGATTTTTCGACCCACTTGTTAATTTTCCTAAGAAAACGTGTGTGTCACTTTCCCCTTTGATGAAGTAAACCCGCAAGTATACCCTGAAGTGGCCAAAAAAAAATATAAAAAACATGAAAAATATGGAATTTGGAGTGGTTTGGGTGGTTTTGGAGCTGCTCCTTCGGTTGTAACTGACCTCTATTTGACCCTAACTCTTCAAAATACTATATAAAAGAGGGAGAGGGGTCCATGAAAGGGGACTTGTCCTTTGTATTGTTATGTTGGTGGAATTTGGACTCCCATCCCACCTACCTTTGACCTAGTTTTCATTCCCTTTGTTGCATATCTTGGAGGCTAAGATTATTAGAGAAGAGATTCAAGAGATCCAGATCAAATGTTTCACAGGGTGCCTTGCATGAGGAGAAGGTAAACTTTGTACTTCTTACACTTGATAAATAAATATGTGATGTTCTTCCCTTTCTAAATCATTGTTTAATGGATGTTGTGTCTCTGTTTATGATCAAATGTTGATGCTAATCATATTAGGGTTTCATATTATTTTGATTATTATAGCTTTACATGTGGTCAAATTTGTTTGAGGAAGGTTGAACCTTGTTTTGTAGGTCTCTTGGATTGAGGATCAAGAGGAGGAATAAATAAAATATTGGATCAGCCTTCAATGAATAAGGTATGAAACTTTCATACCTTCAAAATATTTCTTATATTTTCTTGCAGAGATTTATACAACATTCCTTATACCCTAGTATGTTGGTGTCCTCCTAACCACCAGCCATAGGAACACTTTCCTTCACAACAGAACTGGTGACTTCACTGGGAAATCCTTGTCTGTTTTGAGGTCTCCCTACCTTGTTTTCCAGTATAATTAATATTTTAGGTCCTTATTTCAAGTTAGGAGTAACTCTTAAGTCCGTTAGGACACCTTCTTTTCCTTTTAAGGCTATTTTTGACCTTTTTTAGGCCTTCCAGCACCCACTCACGACTGTTAGACTGCACAATATTGTTTTCTAACTATACACGTGACTTCCCTTAAGGAAACCTATGAGTCACTCACTATTTTTCTTAAGAAAACTCATGAGTTCCCTGTTTCAGTGATTTTTCACTCTTTTGGGGCTATTTGGGGTGGTTTAGTGTTTTATGAAGGGTCCTCATGGGTCCTATATGTGTGTATGACCACTGGGAAGTGGTGTATCCTCTTGAGGGCACTTTTTAATTGATTTGTAAGCCTTTTCTAAAGGCTTTGGGATTGTGGTGTATCCTCTTGAGGGAACTCTTTAATTGATTTCTAAGCCTTTTCTAAAGGCTTTGGGATTGTCCTTCACTCTTTCCCCCACCTCCTTCATTGACATGACCTTGTTGTGCAAGGTGTTGAGCTGCCTCTATTAGCAGGTTTAGAATGAAGCTATGAGTTTCCTTATTTCTGTTGGTTTCAGTCTTGTTGTTTAACCTCTTCATGCCAAGGTCATTGGCTTGTTCTCCTATGCAAGCTTCCCTTCAAAGTTAGGTTCTATCTGGATTTAGGGAAACCTAGGTTTTGTTTGTTGGGTATAGAGAAGAAGTCCATTTACTTTGTTTATATTAGTTTCATGCATTAGTTTGTAGGTTGTTTTTCTTTCTCATTTATAAAGAAAAAATAAAATAAAAAAGAACAAGTATATGCTTTATATGCATTTAGGATAGGGCTTAGTCTTAGGTGCATTGCATGTCTTTGTTTCTTGAAAATACAAAAAGAAATATTTCTTTCGTGGCCTACATTTTCAGTTTTGAAAAGAAAAAGAGAAGTAGAAGTTTTCATTTTTCATTTTGAATCTCTTTTAGTTTAGTCACCTTGTTTCTGCTTTCTAGTCAAAACACCATTGGTTTCATTTCCGCTACCTTTGAGTAATCAACAACCCTTGAAAAGAACTTTTAATATCTAAAATATATTAGTAACATTTTATTTCTAGGTATGACACACACTAGTCTAGTCCAGTGGGACATCTTTAACTACCCAAAACTTTAAAATCAAACCTAGTGGCTTTTCGTTCAGGAAATCCAATTTAATAAAGAAAGAAACCAAAAAGCTCATCTAACACAGGATTCAAGCATGAGGTCGTGCAATATTGAGATGTGGAGATACCCCTCCTATACTCGGTAGAGCATACACCAAAGTTGTTGCGTGTTTGGGGACTTACTCAGTAAATCCTTCTGAAATTGTGTGATTCCTGGTATTGTTTGAGTTTCAGTATTAGCTACCCCTCCCACGCGTATCGGCTAGACTGATGACTGTTCTGATGGAATTTATTTGTGATTTTGATAGCGTTAGTATAATGACTTCTAGGACTCTACAAAGGTTATGGTGGAAGGATATTTTCACTATACCTAGGGAAGGATCGAGAGGAAATCCCTTACATACAATTTGGGAAAGTGTTTTGGTGATTCAAGTGCTTGGACCCAAGGCGATGTATTGTGTACCTTGGTTAACTATTCTTCTCCCTTCTCTGGTTAGTTCTAGGCCTTGGTCATCCTAGACTTTCCTTTGGAAGGTACCTTTGTTTTTCGGGTCTGGATACTTAGTTTTGTATTCTAGTGGTGTGCTCTGTGTGCTTATGCTTTCCATTTGACCTCAAACTTTGTCTTCTTATTGACTCAGAAACTATAGCTAGTACCTCTATGGACACCAACCATGAGACCCCCGTTCCAAGGGATTCTTGTGTTTTTCCTTTTACTGGGAATGTTGGGTTCCCTTGATATCCACTTTGAATCTGCCTAGATTCACCCTTGGTATATTGGTTTGGTTGTTTTCCACTATGACTGTCCTGAATATTCTTGATGCTTCTCAAGAAATCACCTCATATCAAGGACATCAAAACAATGTCTTCCCTTCACCAATAGTAACTTCTCCTCCTCATTCTACCTCTTGTGGTTAAATTTATAATACTAGTAACCTGCAATCTAAAAGGAATAAAAGGAGGAAGAATAGGAAGAAGACTCAAAATCAAGGGGGAATCCACCCATCCTCTACAGGTCATGCCGGGATCACCCATCCAACCTCTGCAAGTCATGTTGGACTTAGTCACGTAGCCTCTGGAAGTCATGCTGGGGTCACCCATCCAACCTCTACACATCATGTTGGACCTAGCCACCCAGCCTCTGGAAGTCATGCTGGGTGAATCAACCCATCCTCTGGAAGTCATGCTAGATGCACACACTCAACCTCTATAGGTCATGTTGATCATAACCACCCATCCTTTGCAGGTCATGCTGGAAGAAAGCATCCAATCTCTACGAATCATGTTGGACCTCACCATCGATCCTCTTTAGCTCATGCTGGGGGAAAACAGTTAGCGAATGTGATTCATGTTGACACCGTTGAGAAAACTAATTGTTCAAAACGAAAGCCTAATTTTCCTTGTAATATTTGTGATGGATACCACCTTACTCATTAATTCCCTACCATTGTAGAGGTATGCAGAGTATGGTTCCAAGGACATCATGTTCCTAAACAACCTGTCGTTTCTCAACAATCTATTCAACCTTCAGTTGATCAAGTATTTGAACCAATGTGATCTTTGGTCAATCCCACTCTTCATTTGGAGAGTGACCTTTACCAAGTGATTGAACCGATGCAATATTTGGTCAATCCCACTCTCCCTTTGGAGAGTGATCTACATCAAGTGGTTGAATCGATGCCATCTTCGATCAATCCCACTCTTCCTTCAGAGATTGAAGCATTTTCTAATCATGTTTTCTTCACTTCTAATTCATAATATCATAGAAAAGGGGGCACTAACTTTGTTTTGAATGAACCCCCACCAAGTCCTTAGATTGCTTCCTTTAATTAGGATAGCCTAGTTGATTCGCGCCTTCCTTCGGATGCACCTTTTCAAATAAAGGTCCAAATTGGACACTATACAGTTTCCCATTGTATTGTCAATGAAGGAGCCTCTGTTAGTATTTTATCTGCACACGCTTGGAGAGGCATCGGATTTCCCAGCCTTATGTCGATTAATAGTCAGTTACTAGCTTTTGATAGAATAACTAGCCAAGATATGGGAATTATTACTCAAATGTATGTTACTTTGCGTAGGAAGACCATCTTAGTTGATTTTATGGTGATTGAAGACCCCTTGGACTTCAATATGTTCCTTGGGCGTGATTATGTTTATGTTATGCAAGTTGTAGTGTCAACACTCTTTCATGTTATGTACTTTCCTCATAACGAAATCATTGTCACTATCAATCAACTAGCATTTGTTGATCCCTCTTATTAACCGACTATAGACCAGGTTTTTCCTTTGTTAATTCCCAGTGTTTTGGTGGACACTACCCTACCATGGGTGAATTATGTGGCCTCATATCCCTCGTGTTCAATTGATACTAAGAAGAATCCCCAGGATTCATGCTTACCTTCTTGGGTCTTGGTCCCAAAAGTTGACTAGGTGATCTACCCAATGGGGACTTTGGATCCTGCTCTCCACCCTATTGATCCAGCTGAACATTTAGACATGTGTACTATTTTGGATGGTATCCTTCCTTCAGATGAAGTCTTACTAGAGTGTTTGATACAATATGACCTTCTAATGGATGTTGACTCAATTGTTATTCAATCCAACCCTGACTTGCTTAGTGATTTTGATCCATTTGATGATCGATCCTCTTATGTTTACATGGTGGAGTCTTTAAACTCTCCCATCGCACAACAAGTCAATGATCCTGATGAGTTTAATTATGCTTGTATATTTTTCGATTCCTGTGACACTGAGTTTGTTTTTGTAGACTCTATCACTCCTGTCAACTTTATCTTTCCTATTGAGGTTGATTTATTGATTATAAATCCTCAATCCTTGGCATTATAGAGTTTTCTTTGGTCGATTCTGCCTTGACTACACCTTTTGTAGAATATACAAAAGTTTCAAGCATTTCTACCAAAGTGACATGTATCAGACTTTTTCTTTTGAATATGTTCTTGATACTGTTGTTTCTTGGAGACAGTATTCTTAGTGGGATTCAGAACTATTTACTAGCCTTTCCTTATTGTTCAAGTTGTAACTGCATTTGCTTACACCCTGCATGTGCTTATGATCTTGATGTCGGCTTCAACACTTTTATCTCATTATATAATCCCTCTATTGGAGAATTAATACATCCTTAGTACCATAGTTCTTACCTTAGGCTAATTTATTTTTCCTTCATGCAATGATATCCTATGGTCTAGACTAGGGAAGTTGATTTAGCGAAATATCTAGTTATTTTGTCATGTTCACACCTACAACAACACTCCAGCTCATTCAACCAGCACATGTGCTCCCTCATTAATGAAATTATCGCACCCATTCCTCTGTTTGTGGAGTTTGGGTTGACTAGGGGTGCCAGTATTGTATTTGGTCCATTTTGGCTCTCCTAGGAGCATTTATTGCCACATTGAGCCTCCCACTCACCTCTATATTCTTACCCATGCATTCCTAGCACTCATTAATGCCCCAACACACTTCACTAATGTTCACACCTTGGTTCGTGCCTTTTTATGCTGAGTTGGAGCTCCATTAGTCCACCTAGGGGGTATTGGGGTCAAATCTTACCATGACACATGTACACTCCCAATTGGATTCCTGAGCCTCACGAATTTCTCCCAATGTATTATAAGTATGTACCATAACATCTACAATATGTGCAGTAATAATATGATAATTTATTAGCACCATTCACATGTGTTATTCCAGTTATTTTCTGTCTCTTTTGTTGTTCTCTTGCACATTTTCTCAAAAACTTTGAGTGTGAATATTTCTCTAGATCCTAGATATCACTGAGAATTTAATTATCACATGGTATCATATCTAGTTCGAGCTACAAACAAATCTATTGAGGTTTGAGTTTTTGTTTAGGGCATATTTCCAGAAAACTTGATTGTTTTCCTTGCAAGATCTAAAACGTTTTTGTCACAGGTTGTGCAAGAAGGATGGAGAAAACTTGAGAATTTCTTACTCCATTCAATTATTTTGAATGGAAGTACGAGATGGTAATCCATTTGAGTTCTAAGGGCCTCTACCAGGTCACCATGGGGACTGAACTTGAGCCAAATTATGTTGTGGAGAAAGCTAAGTATTTTAACAGACATGATGAAGCATTTGGTATGCTTTGTCTTAGCACTTCAAGGGAACTACTCTTTCATTTTGAAATTATTGGCACACCGAATGAATTTTGGCTCAATATTGAGTCACTAATTGGCAAGACAGATGAAATGAGAGGCCATCAGCTTGAGAACGAGCTAATTTCTCTGATCCCAGCTCATTACGAGACCATTGAAGACTTATTTACCAAGTTTAAAGCACTAGTTATTCATCTAAAACAATGTGGCATATAGAATAAATAATATCATCTTATCTTTTCCATCCTTTCTAAGTTAGGTCTAGAGTATTCTTTATATGTTTTGACATTTCACTCTAGTAAGCTTACAACTAGAAATTGGAAGATGCCCGCGCTAGCAGATTTCATGGAGTCTTTGACTCAGGAGAAGGAAAAGCTCATACAAATGGGTACCATAAAATCCAAATATCAATCCCTTTCTTCTGGTGTATCAAATCAATCCCAGAGAAAGAAAAAATATTTGAAGCAAAAGGAGAAAGAGAAAAATAAATCAAGTTTAGAAAGCTCCAGATCTACTAATGGGAGCTCGAGATCCAAGAGGAGGAGAAACAAGAGAGAGAGACCCCTATGTGGTTATTTCAGAAGTTCACATATTGAAAGAGATTGATTCATAAATAATATGGACATAATGACCAAGCTCCTTGAGGAGAACCATATTTCTCTTCCGGAATTTGCAAAAAGATAGGAGTGCAAACAAGGAAATGGTAAGCCTGAGCATGCATTGAGTGCATGGGTAGAACCCATTTCTGATTTCTATGTTTCTGATAGATATGTTTCTTATATATTTGTTTCTGATTCACCTTCTGATATATCATAACCTTAAGCCTCCATCCCTTCCTTGGAAACAACCCTATTCAGTTCACCAAAGCTTCCTCCCAAAACTAGTCATTTTTCACTAGTTTTTTATGTGCCTTCTGAGAACCATTTCCCTATCCAATCATATCTTTACAATTCTGTTTTTGAAGATGATATATGGGATAATATACAACCTATTACATTCATTGACTCATTTCCCCAACCATTTCATGACCAAAAGACTCAACAACCCTCAAGTTCTACATTTGGAAAACCTCAAAAATGCCTAGTTTCCAACACTATGTCACTTGTGTATGTAGATTTTATGTATTATATGTCCTTCATTGGTTGGAAATATATATCAATGGCCTTCATGGGATTTCTGTTCCATATGTCTGGACTTTCTTGTACCACCCATGGTTCAAATCTCAAGTCTCCAAACCTTCCAGGTTCGCTCAATTGCAATTGTGATCTAGTTGCTCACTCTTCTCTCGCTATGGACCCATTCGCTCATGGAGGAACCATACCTATGATATTTTATGCTGTATATGACATATATTCTGATATTTCAGAGCCTCATGAGATTTTTTACAGAGTTATGAAGGTGCTTCATCAAATTGGGAGAAATATTCATGGTTTTATTCATGATATGGCAACTACACATGATGCATATTTTGTTGATTCTTTTGATGTTATTTGGGAAAGAGTTTGCAGAGATATATTTTCCATGGTTTATTACTCTATTAGATAAGAGTATGCCTGCATAAAAATAAATTCTTATGATGCCCCTCCATCATCAAATTATGACCATCAAAGGGCCTCTCCACATGATCTTTGTTTACATCACTTTGATGCATTGATGCATGATCTTGGCATCCACAACATCTTCACCAAGTCCATCACCAAGAAGTTGTGTTTTCAGCTCATTCAAGTGAATAAGAGGACCTATTGAAGACCTTTTTTTATCTCTGCCATATCCATTTTTTTTAGGAGATGTTTTGTCCCATGAAGTTTTCCTCCTTACCTCGGTTACATGGATCAATAAACTTTTGTTATAAAAGGGGACTTGTGCCTTAGTTGCCGAGGCATTAATAACTCATTTTGAATAAATTGTATGAATTCTGGATTAAGGGGGGGTGTTGGAGAAGTAATACATCCTTAGTACTATAGTTCTTACCTTAGGATAATTTCATTTTCCTTCATGGAGTGATATCCTATGGTTTAGACCACAGAAGTTGATTCAACAAGATATCTAGTTATTTTGGCATGTTCACACCTACAACATCACTCCATCTCAGTCAACTAGCACATGTGTGCCCTCATTAATGACAGGAGCTCTCTCATTCCTCCTTTTGTGGAGTTTGGGATGACTAGGGGCACTAGTAGTGTATTTGTTCCATTTTGGCTCTCCTAGGAGCATTTATTGCCACATTGAGCATCCCACTCACCTCTATCTTCTCACTCATGCATACCTTGGAATCATGCCCCATCACACTTCACCAATGTTCACACCTTGGTTCGTGACATTTTAGGTTGAGTTGGAGCTCCATTGGTCCACCTAGGGGGGATTGAGGTCAAATATTACCATGACACATGTACAATCCTAATTGGATTCATGAGCCTCACAATTTTTTCCCAATGTATTATAAGTATGTACCATAACATCTACAAGATGTACAATAATAATATGATAAGTTATTAGCACCATTCACATCTGTTATTCCAGCTATTTTCTGTCTCTTTTGTTGTTCTCTTGCACATTTTGTGAAACACTTTGAGTGTGAATATTTCTCTAGCTCCTAGATCTCACCAAGAAGCAAATTATCACACCCTCATCTCTTCTCTCATCGGCGCTCATATTTGTACCATTTTTCCATTGCAACCTGACATCCTTTACCTGGAGGAGATGCTCCTCGAGTGTCCTTATCTTGATCATGTTCCTTACACTATGCTTAGGCTTGTTCCTTGCGCTTGGAACTAGTTTCACATTCCCCTGACACTCGTCTCCTCACATTTAGAGAATTCTTCCTTCTTTCCTTCGATCTTGTTAAAAACAATAAGGAGGCCACGAGTTGACATTTTCGGGCTCTTTAAAATTTTACGGGAAAGGTATGGAGTTTGCTTTAAGCTCTGGTCTAACTCCCTAAATATGACTAGATTGTCCAGTTCACTTGTGCCTTCAAACTTGTTAAAGGATGTGAAGGAACATCCACATAGGTATAAATTTACCCCTTTGTCAGTCCATGTGGATTACTTACGAAAAAGGAATACTCTATTTTCTTTGGAATCTAAAAGATTATCTTCAGGGAAGTGTTCATCTCTTTTCTGGGCTTGGCAGACTAAACTCATGGAAAAGGAACCTGTTCAAGCTTACTTTTCTCTTTTTTGTGCTCTAGAATAAAATATGAAAAAGATTCAGAGCGTTTTGTATGCCATTGTCATGCTCGTTTAAACCTAAGTACAAAGAATCAAGTTTATTGTTGTTTGCCCCATTCTCATAAATAAATGGAACATTCCGATAGATCTTGCGTTCTTTCACACTTGTTAAAACTAAAGCGTTCTTCTTACTTTTGAAGGAGAGTCAGTTTGGTGATAGTTTAACCCATTTTTGGACCTTTCCTGCTAACTACAAAAAAGGAATACCTTAGAGCTCCTAAGCTAAGAGAGTTCTCCTCTGGATTTTTTCATAATTTTTCGAAATTTGGAGACTAACTTTATGAAAAAGTTCCCCCCTAGAGTCTTCTTTGTTTTTTTCAAACTCTCAAATTGTGAAAACACTGTTGAGCATTTACTAATTTGGGCTCAGAAAATCCATGGATCGGTTCTTTATCAAGCATTCTTCTATCTCTTCTTCGATCTTTCCAACAATGAAGAAAGTACCGAGTTTTCTTTCTTGGACTCATTAAACCTTTACAAGAAATATGGATAGGGAAGTTTTTTCAAATGTCTTTTTACCATGGTACCAAGTCTTTTCTCCTTGAAAAAAGCACCAGTTTTGAGTCTATCAACAGTTGGGTTCTAGTTTTTTACCTTATCCTGATTCATATTTTTACTCCTCTAGTTGATTCCTTTTCCAATTATATGGAGAATTTGTCAGTGTCTCCTACATTGCATATCTACATCGTTGGTCCCTTCATGTCAAAATATGCCTACGTCACTATTGTGTCATGCTCATTGTTCAAGGATAAAATATTTGTTATCCATTATGCAGTTTCCTTGACCTTTTGTGTCGACCTCTCCTTGGTATCAATTCATTACATCCAGTCTTCATTGTTCCTTGTTGCAAAACATTGTACCAGTTCAAGATACAATCAGTCTTTTCCTCATTTTTTATGATGGATGATCCCTTAATTCCTTCCTTCCAATGGATCTCTTCCTATATACTTCAACATATCTGACTCTGGGAATGAGATTTAGAGTTTATGGTGGTACCTTGGGGATTGCAGTCATCGATGGCAATTTCCCTCGCTATTGGGTAGTGAGAATACCTTAATGTCTAATACTTGATGTATTCCTCAGGTGTTTGACTTCAAGGCAATTATTCACAGTTGTTAGAATGTAGTAAGTACCTTGGGGACCATTTTCATTAATGGTGGTTTCCATCGTGTTTGTTAATGGTTCTCATCAATGAACGATAATCAAACGGTTTCCTCCATGTTCGACTTCAGATCCTCTATTCACATGGTTAGGATTCGTACCTTTGGGTTGTTTGGATTCAATACCTTGGGTCAACAATAACATCATCCTTTCTTTCTATTTCTTGAGTTGTGCAATATCTTGTCTCACTTCATATTACATTTGTTGAGACATAGATCCACCTTGTATTCTTCTGGCTATGATCAATTATTGAGCATCGATCCACCTTGTTCATTTGTGGCCATGACTCCTTTACATTTTATATGGTTCCTTTTTTCATATTGTGCATCCATGATAGGTACATCAGTTATACACATATTGGATCCACCTGTATATTTATGGTGATTGTTTGTATATGGACATGTATGTCCCAGATATCATTTTTGTCTAACATTTATGTCTCTTTTAGGTACCTTCATTCGATCCTATGATCTTGGATTCTGTACTCTCTTAGACTCCGTGACTCAACTATTGTATAATGTATTTCAGCTATCATATTCCCCTCTAACCTCATACATTAGGGGGAATATTTTATAGCCCAAAATAGCACTCTTTCATCTGTGACGACTTTTACATGTTTTCATCGCATGGTGACACTTCCATGATGACACTTCATGAAAGCCACTGTTAGTCACTCAAAAGAAACCTATGAAGGAGGATCCATATATTGAGTTATGTAACTCTGTGTAACCTCTTATATGGACCATTGGAAAGGTATCATACCAGGGAAAAACTTTCCAGAAGACACCAACCCATAAAAATTATTTCCTTCACAATAGTGTGGTAGGAGGTATTGTACCACCATTTAGTAAGAGGGAGACACTTTCCCAGTGATTTTGTTCTTCAAAGGTGAAGCAACTAATATAGGATTCCAAACATTTGTTTCCAACTTCAGTCTGACCATTTGTTTGTGGGTGATATGCTGAAGTCATATTCAGTTTGGTGCTAGTGTGGATAAATAGTTCTATCCAAAAATGACTTATGAAAGTTACATTGCGATCTGAGACAATGGAAGAAGGGATTCCATGAAGAGGAAATATATGGTCCATGAAAATTTTTGTGACTTAGGAGACAATATATGGATGGTTGAGGGGACAAAAATGACTATATTTCGAGAGGAAGACAAACACAACCAAGATCATTGTCTTCCTTCCACATTTAGGGATCCCTTCAATAAAATCCATAAAAATATCTATCCAAATCAATGTAGGGATCATAAAGGGTTCGAGAAATCCCGGAAGGACTGTCGTTTTACCCTTATGGTGCTGGAAGGTATCACATTTAGCCACCATCTGTTAAATTTC
Source organism: Pseudotsuga menziesii (assembly GCA_001517045.1). Taxonomy (NCBI): domain Eukaryota; kingdom Viridiplantae; phylum Streptophyta; class Pinopsida; order Pinales; family Pinaceae; genus Pseudotsuga; species Pseudotsuga menziesii. The sequence continues at coordinate 1,316,726 of LPNX011131209.1, read as the reverse complement.
CCTTTTAATTCCCTTCCAAAATAGGTTACGTTGTGCTCGCTCATATGTTTTGAGCAACCTAAGGTGCCATGTCAATGAATGAGCACGGAGTTCATAGAAGACAACCTATTGAATATATATCCTCTAGGGAAGAACCAAATGGCCCTTGTATCTCAGAGAAGCACCATCCCAAGAGTAATGCGGTACAACAAAAAGGTTATTGGACAACTGTTGGATGATTTCAGATAATGTAGAGCCATTGACATAACCTTTCTGAACATATTCAACCAATTTGGAATAGGCATAGAAATATATAAAAGAGAAACGTGGTCATCAAATGTGAGAGAAAGAGAATCCACTACAAGATTGTCCTCATCCTTCTTGTAAGTGATATCATAGTAAAAAACTATGAGTTTTATAACCCATTTCTGTTGTTTTCAAGATGATACCCACTGTTCCATGAAATATTTTAGAATCTAGTGATCAGTCTTAATACATAAAAGATTCCCTAATAGGTATGGTCGCCACTTCTATATTTCATGCAAACTAGCCATCATTTCCTTCTCATATGTAGAGGAGGATAAATTCTTACCAGAAAGGGATTTTCTAGTGAACGCAATGGGATGTTCATCTAGAAGGAGAACAACACCAAGTCCATTGTCGTAAGCATCACTCTCAATAGTGAAGGGCTTGGAAAAATTGGGCATAACTAGAACAGGTGTGGTACACATATCTTGTTTCACTCAGCAACATGTCTCCATGAAAAAGAATCTTTTTTCAATAGAGATATTAATGGAGTTGCAATATTCATGTAACCATTGATAAACTTGTGGTAGTATCCAGTCAGTCCCAAAAAATCACAAAGGCTCTTCGGAATGTATTCACTTGTATTTCTTATCTATTGTAACCTGATTTTTATTCCAGCATGTATTGTAATGTAATTGAGTGATGTCATACCCCAATGTTTATTCTAGGAATTTTCTATAATGAGAAAGTCATGTCTAGTCATTGTGGGTAACCCTCCTATTGGTCAAGGGTTAAATTCCCCATAGTTGTGGGGCCCTTGGGTTATTAGACTATCCTAGAGAATTCGACCCTAGGTGAGTCATTGTAAGTCGGGGCAATAGTCCCCACCATTGTGTTAAGGATAAACCTCCTTGTTGGTCGGAGGAGGAAAAGTCCCCACAAGTTGTGGGGCACTAGAGTTATTAGACACTCCTAGAGATGTCAGCTCTAGTAAGTAATTTTTAAGTGAGGCCGACATGATGGAGTGGGTTCCAAGTGAATGGAAGAATATAAATAGAGAGTGAGTCTCTCTATTTATAAAACACACACTCACTCATTGGGGTGCATGAGTGAGAGAGGAGAAGCTCTCTCAGTGTGAGAGAGAGAGACAGAAGTTGTGGAGATCATCTTACTATTTTTAGGTTTTACTTTTGGTGCTGATTCTATCTCTGAGGAAGTTGCGGGGTTTTCTCCTTTATGGTTTCCCCGAGGAAAATTCTTTGTGTCTCTTGTCTCTTGTGTTTTATTGCTGTGCTTGTTATTCTCTCAGTTAAAGATCCTAACGTAATACTAGCTTGAATGATAAAAATATAACATGGTATCAGAGCTAACCTGAGAAGAATACATTGTGCAGCTACAGAAGCTAGGGCTTCTTAATTTTTGGGTCTCTCTCCACAATCCATCAGAAAAAGTATGCTAGGATGACTCTCCATTGAAGGGCACATCTTTCTGTCGAAGCAGAATTTGATTCCGAGCATTTTCAATTTTGGTGCGGAAAATTAGGGCTTCTTGCAGAAGAGGAATTTTTGAGTGAGCCCAGCATAGGATTTCTCTTCCCATCAAACTCAAAGTTTAGAGACCTGGATAAAGTTTTTTGGTTGGGTGAAACTCCAAGAAAGTAAAACCCTAGTTTGACCCTGAGCTAGAAAAACCCTAAATACTAAAACTGCTAAGTTTTGGTACATTTGATATATCCCGATATTGGAGAAGGCTCAGGACCTAAAAATTGTAGAGGCCGAATATAAAATACCTATTTACACTGTATCCAAATTTATGCCTCGAATTCGCTATATTCGGGGAGATATGATCCCTCCAAGTTAGGGTTCCATCCTCTTCTAGAATTCATCCCTAAACATGACACTTGGGGATAATTGCTATATCTTGGGCTACACAGGTCCAAATGAGATTTTTGAAGATTTTCTAGAAAGGGAATAGACTTTAATTTCTATGTTCCGAGATTCAAACTCAGAAGATGAACCAGTGACACGTGGAAGTCCACACAACTTCTCTGTTTTGAACAGTCCTGTAACAGGTCACCCTAGGAAAACACTCATAAGTCCCAATTGGTGGAACCAATTCTGATGAAACCGGTGGTGTTGGATCAGGGACATGTGAGTATACCTCAATGTGAAGTTTTAGAGACATAGGAGCATTAATTTTGGACATACCACATAAACAGTAACAGGAATTTCTGCAGAAGAAATTGGAAAACTAGGGCTTCCTGTTCCGGGAGCTTCCCTCCACTATTTTCATAAAATGAGTACATTGGACAGCTCCATTTGAAGAGATATATATTTCTATCTAATCATATCTAAAAGATTCCAAGTTTTTTAAATTAGGGTTTCTCTATCAAACCCTAGATCATCCAGCTCCGGAACCAGGACGGACACCTCAAATCGGTAAGATCTAATCTTTTGCTATTTTTGTTTAAGGTTCTCATTTCAAAGTGATCTATCACATCAGATTGATGATAAGCTTGTTGAAGTTGACAACTTCCAAGCATGGAAGCATATGATCTCCCTTAATAAAATGAATTGGACACCTACATGAGTAGAGAGGTTCCATTTCCAGAGGGAGATGAGGCTAGAAACCTTACACAAGAAGAACTTGGTCAAGGCCAAGAAGGTCATTGTTGATTCAATCATGGATAAACTTGTACCACAAGTTTCTTTCCTAAATACACCTAAGATTTTTGATTCCTTGACCAAGCTATCTGAAGGGAAGAAAATAAATCAAAAGATGGATTTGAGAAAACAGTTGAAGAATGTGAAGATCCAGAATGCAGAACAACTTGAAGCGGTAGAAGAAGAAGTGGAGAATGCAGAAGTGGTGATAGCCACCTTGAATGGTCTCCCAGGATCATGAATTCATTCATGCGAGGAATGTGTGCCAGAAGGGAGTGATTACTTTCAGTAGACTCTGGGAAGAATAAGCAGCTCGACTCATAAGAAGAGAAGAGAAGATGGGAGCAACAAAAGATCAAGCTCTCACCATCCAAATAAGATCCCTCAAAAGATGAGGAATATGAAGGACTCAACTCTTGAAGAACCTCTTATCCATCCTAGCATTTGGATAAGAAATGATGCTATCATGAATAAAGAAGACGATGAAGCTGAAGGATCAACAAGGAGTCTACCCACTAAACAAATAAAGATAAGTATTCAATTGTCATTTCATGATATTGTTTTTTATTATGCATTCAGTTGATGTATTATGCATGATAGAATGTTTGCATTAACAATAGTATACTACTAATATGCATGTGATGGATAAGTAGCTCATGGTTCTATACAACTCTCCATTGCTACTTATCTAGAATGAAACCTCTTTGCTGACATATTGGATTAGTGCACAATCTCAATGTTGTCCTGGTAGAGATGGAAGGCATCTAGAAAAGGTTCCATGAGATATGGATGAATGTTGTATTGGCTAAAGTAGTTGCATGATCATATATTTATGCATAAGAATTTTCCAGTATGAATATTCCTTATGAATGTTTCTAACCATACAACTAATTCATTTGACTTGTATTAAATATCGCATACATAATCACCTACAAGCAAAGAAGAATGAAGACTTGCTCCGAAGAACAAGTGACGACAATTCAAAGACAAAGAATAATATGACGAGTGCAGCAACATCATTGATGCAAAACCTTCCAGCCATGAATAAGTAACCAAGAAGAAAGGGAAGACCAGTTCAAGAAGAATGATGTCTAGGATGCAGTATCAATACATAAAGGGAAGTTCGTAGTTCCATCATGCAGTAGAATGAAACATCGTGGGATACAAAGCAAGATTCGTAGCACGAGGCTTCTCACAAAAAGAAGGCATAGAATACGAAGAGACATTTGCAGCCAGACACATGACAGGTAGAATCATGTGTGCAAATGAAAGAAGACCTTGTATGATCTCAGAAGACACCCATGCGATAACACATACATGAGAAGCTTGATGAAGATCTGAACCCTTGCTACAAGGTTGACAAGCTCACAGATGGGTGCAAGTAGAACTTTGGAAAAGGTTTAAGACAGAGGATTTTGGTATCCAGTGATCCTAAATGGATACATAAAATATTATTAGCATAGGAAGCTACTTATCACTCCGGTACAAAATGTTTTAGTGCATAGAGTACGGAAGACAAAGGGAGTATGATGCTTCAGAGGGAGTGACTGCAGAAGATCCGGTGTTTCAACATGATACGACAGGATGGACAGATTACTGATGACTTTAGGCTTTACAGAGAGTAAAGTGGATTCCAACCTTTGCTTCAAGGTTGAAGGTGGAAGACCTGTTATGTGTCAATGCACTATTTTCTAGGCATGAAGGTGTGGACAAGGGAAGTATGCAGTAGAGATCCTGAATAGGTTCAGGATGATGGACTACATGACCACACCTATGGCATCGAACCTGAAGCTGTTAAGTGATGCTTCATTATAAATGGTTGATGCTACGATGTATCATCAGATGATTGGGTCCTTGATGTATCTGATGAACATGAGACCAGACATTTGCTTTGCTGTGAACCCCTTGAGCCAGTTCTTGACATATCCAAGAAATGCTCACTTGATTGTTGCAAAGCATATTCTAAGGTACCTGAGGGGTATAATTGATTATGGGCTCAAGTACGAGGTGAATCGGAAGATTAACCTAGATGGTTATGTTGATTCAGATTAGGAAGGCAGTGCCATCGATAGGAAGAGCACTTCAGGGTGTTGCTTCAATATGGGATCAGGTGTGATCTCTTGGTTTAGCAGGAAGCGATCCTGTGTGGCACTAAGTACAACTAAAACAGGGTATGTCGTAGCTTGTTCAGCTAGTTGTGAGGTAGTATGGCTGTAGAAGCTACTATATGATTTATTTGATCTCCAGATGGATGCTACTTGTATACATTGTGACAACCAGAGTTGCGTGAAGTTGTCAGAGAATCCAGTGTTCCATGACAAGTTGAAGCTTATAGAGAGCAAGTATCACTATATCAAGGATATGGTGCAGAGGGGAGCACCGAAGCTCCAGTATGTTGCGACGAAGGAATATATAGCTGATGTATTGATGAAGCCATTGGCTAGGGTGAAGTTTGAGTACTTCAAGGAGAAGCTTGTTGTTCTCCAGATCGAGGTTTCCTCCAAGGGAAAGTAATGAGTCTCATAGCCATTCTGACATGGTGAGAGGATTGGTTCCTTCCATTGTCATATGTAAGGGCTGAGCCATTCTATCATGGTGAGAGGATTGGTTCCTTCCATGTCAGATATGAGTGCTGAGATCCATAGCCATTCTAACGAGTAGGTCAGATATAAGGGCTGAGTCATTCTATCATAGTGATAGGATTTGGTTCCTTCCATGTCAGATATGAGTACTGAATTCCATTCTTGGAATGGAGGTACCTGGTGGGTTACCAGGAACACTCAGTCTGGGACTGATAGAGCCATTCTGATGAGTAGATCAGATGTAAGGGCTAAGCCATTTTGTCATGGTTAAAGGATTAGGTTCCTACCATGTCAGATGTGAGTGCTGTCCATTTTGTCAAGTAGGACAGATGTAAGGGAAACTCCCATTCTCCTGGAGAATGGAGGCACCTGGTTAGTTACCAGGTAGCTCAGTCTAGGACTGGGGGCCATTCTAACGACAGTGTAGGATTTGGTTCCTACCAGGTCAGATGTGAGTGCACGCCTTTTCGAACATGCAGACGGATTGGTTCCTTGTATGTGTCGAATGTAAGTGCAAATCCTTTCTTCGATCATGTGTTGATCAGATATAAGTACTGAGCCTTTCTTTGATCATGTGTTGATAAGATATAAGTGTTGTGCCTTTCTTTGATCATTGGTTGATTAGATATAAGTGCAAGATCCTTTTGGCATGGAGGATTGGTTCCTCGCATGGCCAAGTGTAAGTGTTGGGCCTTTCTTCGATCATTGGTTGATCAGATGTAAGTGCTGGGCCTTTCTGATAGGGTTGTGGGATTTCTTACCACATGGTCAGATGTGAGTGTTGGGCATGCCTTTCTGATATGATTATAGGTTAGTTCCTACATGATCAAATGTAAGTGCTAGGTGAAGACCTACATGGTGGCTAGGACTACATCCAACATGAAAAAGGGTTGGCTCTGTAGAACTTCCTATGACGAGAAGAATCATGAGATAGCACCTATGAAGATTCAGTATTGATGATCCAGTAGAGATGATCCAGATCGAGTGATGATCCAGATCTAGAGATGATGCTCTAGAGATGATACAGATCGAGTGATGATCAAGATCCAAGAATGATGCTACAAAGATGATCCAGTGATGATGATCCAGATCCAGAGACAAAGATGACTTTAAGACAAAGAATACTTGAAGACAAAGAAGACTTGAAGACAAAGAAGACTTGAAGACGATGATGACTTGAAGATGCAGATTGCAAGAAGACCCAGAGAAGAAGACCAGTGATGAAAATTGTGTCAAGAGAATACCTTCCTAGTTAAGAGGGAGTGTTGATGTAATTGTAACTTTAAAATGTATTCACTTGTATTTCTTATCTATTATAACCTGATGTTTATTCCGGGATGTATTGTAATGTAATTGAGTCATGTCATACCCCGATGTTTATTCTGGGAAGTTTCTATAATGATAAATTCATGTCTAGTCATTGTGGGTAACCCTCCTATTGGTAAAGGGTTAAAGTCCCCACAGTTGTGGGGCCCTTGGGTTATTAAACTATCCTAGAGAAGTCGACCCTAGGTGAGTCATTGTAATTCAAGGCAATAGTCTGCACCATTTTGTTAAGGATAAACCTCCTTGTTGGTCAGAGGAGGCAAAGTCCCCACAAGTTGTGGGGCACTAGGGTTATTAGACACTCCTAGAGATGTCGACTCTAGTAAGTAATTTTTAAGTGAGGCCAACATGATGGAGTGGCTTCCAAGTGAACAGAAGAATATAAATAGAGAGTGAGTATCTCTATTTATAAAACACACACTCACTCATTGGGGTGCATGAGTGAGAGAGGAGAAGCTCTCTCAATGTGAGAGAGAGAGATAGAAGCTGTGGAGATCATCTTACTATTTTCGGGTTTTACTTTTGGTGTTGATTCTATCTCTGAGGAAGTTGCAAGGTTTTCTCCTTTATGGATTTCCCGAGGAAAATTCTTTGTGTCTCTTGTCTCTTGTGTTTTATTGCTGTGCTTTTTATTCTCTTAGTTAAATATCCTAATGCAATGCTAGCTTGAATGATACAAATATAACACTATTTGAAATAGAGATGATGATCACGAAAAAGTTGTAGTAAAAGATCTAGATGTTGGATATGCTCATCCCATGTTTTACTATATATGAGGATACCATCAAAGAAGACCAGAATGAAGTTCCTTAAGTAGGGATGAAATATCGTATTCATCAATGCCTCGAATGTGGAAAGAGAATTAGTGAGGCCAAAGGTAATTACCAAAAACTCATAGTGGCCATCACGTGTGTGGAAATTAATTTTAGGGATATCATCCTCATGAACCTGAATTTGGTAATACCTAGAACAAAGATCCAACTTGGAGAAAAAATATGCACCATGAAGCTCATCAACAATAGGAATTGGAAACTTATCCTTGATTATGATGTGATTAAATGCTTGAAAGTCAATGCAGAGGTGTCATGGCCCATTTTTTTAGACAAGAATAACTGGTGAAGAAAAGGAACCGAAACTAGGGTGAATAATACCTTGCTTCAGTAAGTCCCAAACAAGCATCTCAATCTTAGTCTTTTGGTAAAAGGAGTAGAAATCCGGCCTGATGTTGCCAAGGGGAACTTCCAAGAAGGAGCATAATATGATTGTCCTCTGGTATTGAAGGTGGAAATCCCATTGGTTCATCAAATACAAATGCACATTGATCAAATTTTTTTGGATATCCAAGGGAGTAGTGGAGACCGTTGATGGTTGCATCTGAATGGAATGGAGCTTGGCAATGACACCATGTGAATTATTCTTAAGGATATTTTCCATGTGATGTGAACTGATGATGCTAAGAGACCCTAGTTGTAAGCCCTTTAATGTGTGTACTTTTCCATTAACTAAAAACTGCATCCAAAGTTCAACAAAATCCCATAAGATCGGTCCAAGTGTGTGTAACCATTGAGCGCACAAAACCACATCACATATTCCTAAGGGAAAGGAAAACATGTCGAAGCGCAAGTTATAATCTCCAATAGAGATACGCACATTGCGACACTTCCCCTTGAAAGATAAGGCATCCCCATTGGAAACCATAACTTCAAAGCTAGAGCAAGGATGGAAAAAAAAATGAATCAATGAATTTATGAGTTCTACCATAATCAATGAGTATTATAAGAGGAATATTCTTAAACAAACCCTTGGCATGCAAGGTTTGTGGGGTGGTGATTATGGCTAATGCATGGAGAGATATATCTGGGTGGTCATCCTGAGATGGAGGGTCAAGAGGTAGTTGCTGAATGTTGACCTGATCATCTACTAGATCTTGAGCATCTTCACAAATTTTAGGTGTAGGAAGAGAATCCACATCCAAGAGATAGAACTTTTTCTTACCACATCTATGTCCTCAACTGAATTTCTCATCATAATTATAACAAATCCCTTTCTCTCTGCGTGCTCGCTTCTTGGCTTCATACAAATTCTTGATAGGAGTGGTTCTAAGAGTTGGCATGACTGGAGGTCTTTGGGAAACCATATTTATGAATGGAACAAAAGTGGATTTGCAGCATTTTTTATCTATGATCTTGTCCTCTGCTAACTTAGAAAGCCCTAGGATTCCATCATTGTGCTGGGACAAAAAATTTTAACCTTGGATCGGATAGCATCCTTCAGACCACTAATAAAAAATCTCATGTATGTTGGAGTCATTATCCAACCACACATCACTATTTGACTTATTTGGCCTAATTTACCACTTATCCTAAGTTCTTGACTCGAATATGTGACTGCATCATCAACTGGATCTCCTCCTTCAATCAAGGAGCCTAACTGATTCTTCTCCTTCAATTGGGGAGACTAACTGAGCCTCCTCCTTCAATATAGGAGAAAATATGGGATGATATGCATGACATATGCACTCCATTCAGTTAAATGAAGGTTGTTTCACCTACCTTTCAGTTAAACTGGAGCTACAAAGGCACCTTCGTCATCAATTAGTTTATTTTTGGTTAATTTTAGTTAACTAGAGTGATTAAAGGTGTCTCCACCTACTTTTAGTGACTTAGTTCAGTGCAGTTCAATTCATCTCACCTAACTAAAGTTAGATAGGCACCCTCACCTACTTGTTGGCATGCAATTGATTTCTATTCAGTTAGACTCACTCTAAACCACCTCTGAGTCAGTTAGAATCAATTAAGGTTGAGTTAAGTGGTTAACTGATGTGTTGAGTGGTGTTTAACTAACAAGTAAGCCACTCTCATGTAATCAATTCGAATTACCTTTATGGGATTCGAACTGCATGGCGATTTATGCCACTGTATTGCATTGTATCACTACTTCTATTAATGATAAGAAAATATACAGCTGCAACTCCTAATTGCATTGTTTCATATCAAATCTGAGTAAAATTGATCTGTGAAATATATTGTGATTTTATATCTTGTTTCTTATATTGTTGTGACTATAATTTTATACGGTATCAGATCCATGGTAGGAAAAGGAAATTCTTCTATAGGTTTCTTGTTGAATCTATGAAGAAATTTGAGTAAAATTTCTCAAAATCATTCCAACTCTGCACCATAAGCAGAGAGTTTACCACATAATTCCTAGATAAACTAGCATTGTTGATCAAGATTGCTTGATTAACTAAGCTAGGTGTGAAGAAAACTCCAAAATTGAAGGTTTTCGACCTTATTTTTTTTGTTTTGTGTGATTGCAGGTATCTCAAGCACTTCCATTGCATTCACTATAGCTGCACAATGGACTCTTATTCTAGAAATATTCTTACCCCTTTCAAGTATAATCAATCGAAAGAGGATATTGAAATACAATTGTGCTCCAAAGGACTCTACAGAGTCACCATGGATATGAAGAAAGATTCGAATGCATTAGCGGAGAAAAAAAATATTGGAACAAACCTGATGAAGCATATGGCTTTTTATGCCTCTCCATTTCGAAGGATCTTGTTTTCCACCTCACTAGATTGAAGACTCCCAACAAAATATGGAAACAACTTGCTACTCTTTTTTATAAGAAATATTATTTGAGAATCTATCAGTTGGAGAATGAACTGATATCTCTAAATCCGAGCAATTTTGAGACCATGAATGACTTATTTACCAAGTTTAAGCACATTGTGCTCCAATTGAAGCAATGTGAAGTTGAGAAGGAAGATTATCAACTCATTATTTCTATACTTTGAAACTTGGACCAGACTACTATGTTTTTGTGTCTACCTTCCATAAAGGAAAGCTTACAATTCCAAATTGGAAGATGTCGACTCTGAATGCATTCATTGAGTCTCTCACCAATGAGCATGATAAGCTTGTGCAAATGGGAATCTTGAGATCTCGTAAAGATCAAGATTTTTTTACTAGAGGACCCAAAGATTCGAATGCAAAGGGAAAGAAAAAGAAAGAGAAGACAACATTTGACCCTCCCAGGTAGAAGGAGAAAAACCAACAGTTTGAGGAGCCCTCATGCTGAAGTAAGAACAAGCAAAAGGAAAAAGAAAATACAAATTGCTCTTACTCTGGAAGAGGCTTTCAGCCTGAAAGCTGTTGCATGAAGATAACAATTTATCAAATGGACCTTCTCCTAGACCAAAACAACATTACTCTTCCAGAAGGTGCAAGGATGAAAGAACCTAGAGATCGGAATAATCACCCTGAAAGAGGACATGTTCTCATGGCTAATGTTTTGAAGGCTAGAGATCTACTCATTGACTTTGGTGCTTCAAATCATATGGTTTTAGGAAATTATTATTTAATATCACTTTATTCCAACATCTGCATCTCTATTCACATGGGAGATGACTCTCAAATCTCATGAAAAGGAAAAGGTATTGTCCAACTAGAACATGGAAGCTTAAAAAATGTTCTATGTGTGCCCTCTTTAGCTTCAAACTTGTTGTATGTATATCAAATGATACACACTTTTTTTCCTAAAATATTTACATTCAGCCCCAATTATGTTGATATCTCTAAGATGGAATCCAAAAACTCATTGTTGTAGGGAAAGAAAATCACACTGCTAAGACCTATGAGTTTTCTAACTTTGTGCCTGATTCAAAGCCATCCTCCCTTCTGACTCATGGGAATAAGGTAAGTAGGATATGGGATGAAAGGTTTGGACACCTAAAATACAAATATTTGTAGCTTCTACAAAATAATTCCATGGTGGAAGGCCTTCCAGTAATCAAATCTTAAATAGGGACTGCAAGGGATGCATAGTCGATAAGCATCCTTAGCATAAGTTTGATCGAGTAAAAGAAAGCAGAGATACATGTATTTTGGGCATGATCCATTCTGATATAAGCGATCCAATTCCTACAACCTCCATGAGTGGTTCAAGGTATGTTCTTACTTTCATATATGATCTTTCAACATTTACATGGGTCTACTTTCTTAAAAAGAAGTCAGAAGTTCTTGAAAAGTTCATAGATTTCAAAGCTTCCGTTGAGAATGCTATTGGGAGAAAGATCAAATATCTTAGTTCTGATAATGGAGGTGAGTACATCAAATCATAGCTTATACAAAAATTTTCTCAAAGTGGAATTAATATTCAACACACCGTTCCTTACATACCTCAGCAGAATGGTGTAGCGGAAAGGAAAAACTGGGTACTAAAATAAATGACAACCTGTATGCTTGATTCTAATGATTTGGATGCAAATATTTAGGATGAATCCATGAATTTTTATTCCTACATTCAGAACAGGGTTCCACATTCATTCATGAAAGGAAAAACACATTTCGAAGCATACTTTGGTCACAAACCAGATGTGTCCAATTTCAAGGTTTTTGGGGCCATTGCTTGGGCTCGAATTCCACTAGGTAAGAGGAAGTATTTGCAACCGCAAAGTGTTGAGTGAATATTCATTGAGTAACCTGAGGAAGAAAAGAGATAGAAACTCTTGAATATCAGAACCAAAAATATTCTCATAGAGAGAAGTGTCCACTTCGCAGAACCTCTTCAAGATTTGGAACTACTAGAGGAAGAAACTGTTGAAATTCCCTCTCCTTCTGCTGAAGTTTCTGGAGATGAAAATGAAAGTGTGAGTTCTGATATTTCAGATTTTATGTCTGATATCAGTGAGGATGAAATATTGGGTTCTGAATCAAGTTTAAATGAGCCCACTCATCTACAAAAATGGGCCAAAAAGATTCTCTTTTGTTGGGTTAAATGTTGGAAATCCTATTGATCCAAGCAGAACTCGGTCAAATTTTCAAAGAGCAGGTATTGCTCTTTATTGAAATGATTCTTTGATGTCTGGGAAGTGATACATGATGATTGGTACTGATCCTAATTCATATTATCATTCTTGGAATGATCCTCAATGGCAAGCTGCAATGGATGAAGAGTTTAACTCTCTCTGAAAAAATGAAACCTGGGAGCTAGTTCGCCTTCCACCTGGGAGGAAATTTGATCAATGAAAATGGGTCTATTAGAATAAGGTTGTTGTAGATGGATAAACCTGAAAATATAAATCACGTATGGTAGAAAAAATATTTTCCCAAGTCCAAGAAGTGAACTACACCAGGACCTTTGCATCGGTGGAAAAAATGGATTCCATATGGCCAGTCTTAGCCATTTATGCATCCAAGCACTGGGAGGTGCACCGTATGGATGTAAAAAGTGTTTTCCTTCATGGATACCTAATAGTATAGATATAAATGAATCATCCTTAAGGATACACATCATATCCATCATTGGTTTTCAAGATGCAAAAATCCTTGTATGGATTAAAACAAGCCCCAAGATCTTGGTACGCCGAAATGGATTTGGTTCTGCTCTCACAGAACTTTGAAAGATGTAAGTCTGATACAAATGTGTCTTGAAGCAATATGAAGGTAATTTTATGATTATATTTTTGTATTTTGATGATCTCTTAATCTCAATAATCACCCTTGCTTCAATTAGCTTTATAAAAACTGCTTTACATGAAGCTTTTGAGATGAGTGATCTAGGCCTACTGAGGCAGTTTCTCGAGATAGAAATAACTCAAGATTTTGATGGGACTATGGTGACATAATCCAAATATGATTCAAAAATGTTAATTACGCTTAATATGGATGATTTTAAGGAAACACCTTTTCCATTCCTCCCAGGAATCAGTCTTGAAGAGGGAAATACTACTCCATAGTTGGATTCTACTCTCTACCGTCAGTTGATTGGAAGCCTTCTCTACTTGACACATTCAAGGCATGACATTTGTTATGTTGTGAATTTCATATCAAGGTATATGCAACAGCCTCATTAAATTCATTGGAGGGAATCCAAAAGGATTCTACAGTACATGTCGGCTACTAGATACTATGCCATTCACTATGATGTTGATTCCGAACTAGAGTTGGTACGATTCATAGATTCTGATTGGGCAAGAGATAGCATAGATAGAAATTCTACTTCCAACTATGTTTTAGTGTTTGGTGGTGGTCCTATTTTCTGGTCAAGAAAAAATCAGGTTGTCATTTCCCTTTCTTAAACAGAGGCAAAGTACAGGGAAGCGGTGAATGCATGCCTACAGGCAGTTTGGCTGCAAGGTATTTTGGTTGAGTTTGACATTGGTAGTTCTTCATATACTGCCATTTTTTGTGACAATCAAAGTAATATCAATATCTTGATAGATCCGGTTCAGAGACAGAGAACCAAACACATCAAGATCCACATGCACTACATCAGAGAACTTGTGCATGACAGAGCAGTTGTTCTACAATATTGCCCCATAGATGAGCAAATTGCAAACATTTTCACCAAGAGCTTCACTGAGAAGAAGTTTACTTACCTCCGTTTACTATTGGGGGTGAGTTCCATGGTGAATTCAGATTAATTATTTAGTGTTCAATTTGAGGGGAGGGTTTATTCCCACAAGATTTTTCCTCTTTTCCTCACTTAGAATTTTTTTAGCATTATAGAGTTATTTTTTCTAAAGGGTGAGCTACGGCCTTTGTTGCTAGGGCCCTATCTTTTTTTACTCCTTCACATGAGTTTAGCTTAAAGGGGGTTTTGGATTCATTATCCAACCACACATCATTATTTGGATTATTTGTCCTAATTAACCACTTATCATAAGTTCTTGACTTGAATATGTGACTGCATCATCAACTAGATCTCCTCCTTCACTCAAGGAGCCTAACTGAGTCTTCTCCTTCAAGGGGGATACTAACTGAGCCTCCTCCTTCAATATAGGAGAAAATATGGTTTGATATGCATGACATATATGCCTCATTCAATTAATTGAAGTTTGCTTCACCTACCTTTCAGTTAAACTGGAGCTTCAAATGCGCCTTCCTCATCAACTAGCCTATTTTGGGTTAATTTCAATTAACTGGAGTGATTAAAGGCCCCTCCACCTAATTTTGGTGACTCAGTTCAGTGTAGTTCATTTCATCTCATGTAACTAAATTCATATATGCGCCCCCACCTACTTGTTGGTTTGCAGTTGAGTTCTATTCAGTTATACTCATTCTAAACTTCCTCTGAGTCAGTTAGAGTCAATTAAGGTTGAGTTAAGTGGTTAACTAATGTATCGAGTGGTGTTTAACTGACAAGTAATCCACTCTCATGTAATCAATTCAAATGACCTCTATGGGATTCAAATTGCATGGATCTTTATGCCCTTGTGTTGTATTGTATTACTACTTATGTTAATGATAAGCAAATATACAACTACAACTCCTAATTGCATTGTTTCATGTCATTTCTGAGTAAAATTGAGCTGTAAAATCTATTGTGAGTTTTTGTCTTGTTTCTTAGATTGTTGTGAATCAGATTTTATAATGTAGAATGCATCAGACAATCCTTCTGTGTGGTTGGACAAATTCTCAAATTTGGTTTGATACTCTCTCACGGTGTTAGTTTGGTGAATTTTAGTAAGTGCTCATGTGAAGTCATCAAAAGCATAAGGGCCAAATTGTTGCAAAAGGAATTGGAAAAAAAATGTCCATTTTGTCTCTTCATGAGCCTTGATGTACCAATAGAACCATTGAATGGCTTCATCTTCCAAATGAAAGGATGCAAGTGGGACTTTGTTGACATCAAAAGTGTTATGCAGGATGAAATATTGTTCTTCCCTGTATATTCATCTAGTCGAATTATCACCATTGAAGAAAGGAAAATCAAGCTTCAGCCCATGAAAATTGCTAGAAGAAGAGAAACCAGTGTTTGTAGAAGACTCTGGCTATCATCTATTGTTCATGGTTGAATGTTGAAGATGGAAGCCAAGAATATTTTAATCCAGATATTGGAGTTTGGTCTTGACGGCGGCAAGTTAGTCTTCCATTTGTTTGTTTTCTCCTACATGGATGACAAACATAACCAAGATTTTTTTTTGGGGGGGCGAGATGGGTAGAAAATCAAAAACAAGGATTTTTTAAGAAAAGGATAATTAGGAATTGGGAAAAATCTAATGGGTAATTGAGGTTTTACTAGGTTTTGGAAACTTTGTAAGAAACCTGGAAGCAAACAATGGGTATTTCAGAAGCGGGGTGAAAGAATGGGAAATATTTTCAAAGAGGGATAAGGAAGAAGAAATAGGAAATGATAATTGCGGAAAAAATTGAAGGCGATAGGATGAGAATCGAAGAAGTTATGCAAAAACCCTAAATATAGACAAATATGGGATTTATGGCTTCAGAAAGTGGAATTTGGGATAGGGTCTTTAAGGAAGGAAATATGCATAATGGAATTGCAGGGGTTTTAGAAAATTTTTAAGGGAAACAGAGCTAAATAAAAGAAGATATGGTGAAAAACAAAAAATTATACCTTTTTCAATGGAATTGATATGTGATGGCTCTTGACAAGCGTAATATGCTATTTATCAACTGAAAATAGATATGGACACCAGGTATGTTAGGATTCCTAATGGTTCATGGGATTCATTCAATCACTAATGATGTCTAACATCTTGCATATTGGGGTAGTACCCCTCACTCCATGGCTCAGGTAAAATAGATAACCGCTTTGCCATAGACGAAAACTCTTGGTTTACCTCATGAGTTGAAAGTAGTCAAGTAGGTATGGGTCATTTCCTTTTTTGTTGGTAGGTATTCTCCATGGAAAGCTAATTTGGGGTTCCTATGGTACTCCTCACAATGAGTTTTATGTTGTTGTATTTGTAACTTCGAAATATATTCTAATGTATATTATCATTGTATGGTGTTGTAACCCCATTGGATATGTGTGTTACCCCTTAACGGGATGTCTGAATTATGCCTAAATCTTGAGGTACAACCTCTGTTGTAAGTCGAGGAAATAGTCCCCAGTGTAACATCATGTAATATGTAATTGTGGTCTCTCTAGGATTAGTGGGCCCCATGTGAGATGACATGTATAATCGAGTCTTATACTTGGTCAGTGACTTGAAACTGTATAAATAGGGAGGAATTCTCCCTCATTTAAAAACACCTCACACACTCTCCAAGGCGTTTGAGAGAGAGATACAGTCATAGGAGGAGAGAAAGATAGTTGTTGAACATTTCTTACTATTGCTTTTGATCATCTTACTATTCTAAAGAAATTTGTGGGGTTTTCTCCTTTATGGTTTCCCCGATGAAAATATTTGTGTCTTGTGCATCTTTTACATTTTTATGCATTTTGTTGTACTTGTTATTCTTTTAGATAAATATACTAAACAATTTAATCATATCTTAAGAAAATATAACATGGTATCAAAGCCTCTCTAAAAGAAGGCACTATGTAGCTGTGGGATCTAGGGCTTCCTAGTGGAAGGTGTTCTGTTGGGGCGCGCACCTTAACGGTCCCTAATTTTGGTAACTCCACAGTTTTTGTGGAAGTTTGTAAGTGGAGTTACGACTAAAAATAGTCTTAGGGGTGTCGGGGTTGAGTAAAAACCTTCTTTTTTGTAATAAACCCATGGTTTAAGTCCAGGGTTTAGGGTTCGGGGTGCCCATGGTTTAAGCCCATGGTTTTGTAATAAGCGCACTATAAATAAGCACTCTTGTAAAGAAGTCAGTTTAGGCTTTTGAGGTAAGATGAATTGATGCAAAGCTAAGGATTGTTTGTAAGAAAGGTTAAGTCCCAGCTGTGTGCGTGGACGACCTCTGCAGCTGTGTGTGCAGAGGGTTTTGGGTGATTAAGGAAATCCGCAGCTATGTGTGCAGAGGCCTGTAGCTGTGTGCGCGGCTTTGAGGACTTGAAGGGATCTGTAGCTGAGTGCGCAGATCAGAACTGTGGTTTTTGTAAAGAGTTGAATAAAACACAGTTCTGTGGACGTAACCCCTAGACTGGGCGTGAACCACGTTATATCGTGTGTTGTGGTTTTTGTTGTGTTGTTGTTATGTTCTTTTATGCATTGATAAATATATAACTGATAAGAAAGATCACTGCTAAATACTAACTTCGCTGGAATTCCCAGTAAAGGGTTAAGCAAGGCACTGTTTGTTTATCTAACCGTGAAGCTAAATAAGTAACTATCAAAGCTCTGGATTTTATGATTATCATTTGTTAGGAGATAAAGGTACAAGTAATATCCCTCTTCTACTTGCAGAAACCTGATTCTGCGGCACCCCATAGCTGTTTCGGGTGAGACTGCAACCTGTTCGCAGGTTGTTGCCGAAAGGGCCAACATTGTGGGTCTTTTGTTGGTGCGAAGTTAATGGCATAAAACCCAGGTCTGCCCTATAGCCCAACAAATTGGTTCCATTGCTGGTTGAACTCAGTATCTGCTCAAGAGGGGTTTATGTCATACCTCGAGGGCTATGTTTTGGAGACCCTCAGTGAAAGAAATCGGTGATTGGATTGAAGAGACTTATCTGAACTTTGCTGTACAAGAGAACAAAGATCCACGTCGTAGTGCAAACGAATTTTTACAAAGGTATGTTTTTTCTGATGTTTATGGAATTTTCTTTGGTAGTATCCACATAGAGTTGCACCAGTGGTTATCTAGGTTAACAGAGAGAAGGAAGAACTTCCAAGAACATCAGTTTCCTGATTGGACCCCTGCAAGAATTAATATACTGAAAAGGGTGAACAACAAGATATCTCGCGCTGTTGATTTCTGGACAACGCGAACCCTTGAAGCATTTGTGACGGAGTTCGCCATTGACACAAGTACGTCCTTCACCGAAGCCAAACGGTATTTCTTTAAAGGACCAAGGGGTAAGTACTTGATTTCATTTAGTTTGAGAATTAAAATGCTATTGGCTAAAAAATTTATATTGCTCATTGAATCAGACTGTTAGATTTAGTATTACTAACCTATGTTTGCAAGTGAAAGTACCTTCGACGAGCAAAGTGGTTTGATGCAAAGTGGCAAAAGGTACAAGAGAAATTTTGAGTCCAATACCCTAGGTCAGAATACCAAGCCTAACCGCGTAAGTCCAGCAGCCTCAGAGCCCGAAGAAAACCCTTTTGTTGGAAACCCTCCGGTAACCCCGCAGCGAAGACCTATTATCCCTGAGAACCCATCGCAGTCTGAAAGTAACCCTAGCCCAAGTATTCATGTCGTAGGTCAGTCTACCCAAGTAAGCTCCCCCCCCATCTACTACCAGTCCCCCTCCCTCCCCACCTTAGTTTTGCGATGGCCCATATGAATGATGACATTAAGCTCCCTGTTTTCAAAGGAACTGGATCAAAGGATCCAAAACAGTTCTAGTTCTTGTGCGAAGCAATGTGGAATACTAAGAACATTACGGATCAAGATACAAAAAGAGCGCAGCTGGTTAATTCTTTTAGAGACCGCGCTCTGACCTGGTCCATTAAGTTTTCCAGCACTCAGAACCATGTCTTGGCTAATATCAAAGCAGCAATGATAAAGGAATTTAAGAAGCCTAAATCAGAGTCGCACTGTATCACTGAGCTAAAGGAAATCCAACAGAGGCGAGGAGAATCAGTGTGGGACTTTGATCAGAGGTTCAAAGTTCTACTAGATCAAGTTAGTTTCACTATTGGACCAGCACAGCATAAGGAATGGTTCATCGTAGCTCTGTTACCGCACATCAGGACTCCACTCATGCAACAGAAGGCTACGGATCAACAGGAGGCTTTGGAAATCGCTATGAAGCTTGAAACAACCCCTGTCGAAGATAATTCTGGTATCGCTCAAATGCAAGCGCAGTTGGAAGCGATGGCTCTGGAGCTTCGCGATATGAAAAAAGGGAAATCTAGTCACGAAGAGGTTTGGTGTACATGATGTCGGACAGAGGGACACGACAAGGAACAATGTCCTGCGGTAAGAAATTTCCTGAATTCTGGTGCACCAAACCCATTCAACCCTAGTGTTCTATATTGTGAAATCTATAGGACAACTGGCCAGCATCGACCTGAAGACTGCTATCTTCTGCAGAGGTATGTGCAAGTCCCTAAGAACCCTTATTGTAAGTTCTATAAATCAGTGGGACACAACGAAGATGAGTGTCGCATCTTTGACCTCATGAGAGAACGAACTTACGATGCTTATCGGGTACAAAATGATGGCTAAGGCAATGATGGATATGGTTACTGCGGTAGTACATCAGGTTGCAGAGATTTTGGAGGTCATGTTCGTGGTGGTATGGCTAGCAGAGGTCGAGGCCAGGTTGTGTGCTATAACTGTAACCAGGCAGGACATCTAGCTAGAGACTGTCAGAACCCAACTATGACATGTCGATATTGCAGAGCTGTCAACCATGTGGTTGAGCAATGCCCGCAGTTGATAGCAAAGATTCAAGAAAGAAATAGTGCCCCTACTAAGAATATTCAGCTGATTGCTATGGAGCAATGACCTGTCCCAGCCATTAATGTTGTTACCAGGAGTGGAGCTACGACGGAAGTGCAAGACAAGGAGAAACAGCCTGCCGAGGCTTGGGTTCAGAAGGCCCCAGAAAAAATCCCAGCATTTGATGTCGAAAGAGAAAAAGAGACATTTATGGAAGCCAAGAGAGACTTTTCTGACCCCAACACATCAGTAGTACCTGCGCAACAACCTCAGCAGCAGTTGCAGCCACAAGAAGCTTCGATAGATAAAGTAAGTACATTGTCCTCCTTTTTACAAAGTTGTATGAAGCTCTTGAGAAATCAGAATGCTTTAAATGAGTTGCAGAAAGTTATTGCTTCTTGCGAACCTCAGCGAAGTTCTGGTAAGGAAGAAACTGTTCATAGAGTCAGAAGAACTGGTAGGGAAATCAGATTGAATGCTCAGATAGGAGAATATGACATGACTGATGTCATCCTGGACCTCGGATCAGAAGTAAATGTCTTAACTAAGCAGACATGGGAACAAATGGGAAAACCTACTCTGGAAGGGTCCCCTATATAGTTGAGATTAGCCAATCAAGAAAATATTGTGCCCCTAGGAAGACTCCCTAGTGTATCAGTAGATATTGATGGAGTCAGTACCTTAGCAGACTTTGAGGTAATTGAAATAATTGATGACAGCAACCCCTATCCAGCACTGCTAGGCATTGAATGGGCAATAGATAATGATGCAGTAATCAACCTGAAGAAGAGACAGATGACTTTCGAAGGGAAAGGACTGGCAGTTATAGTCCCATTGGATCCTTCTCCAGGAGAGAGATACATAGAGCCAGTAAGAGACTAAGACCAGGATGTTTTGGACCATATCTACGATATCACAGCGAAGAAAGAAGATTATGTTGATCCTACTGCCGAAGGTATCATGGATTGGCAGTGTGACAGCTCCTGCATGATAGATTCAGATGATGGCCTAGAGAATTGGTAGAATAGACTGTATGAGCTACATGGACATCGATGTGCCAGAATTACCAAGTCTCTCAGATGGCTTGGCTCACAGACAAGGACCTTACCTGTTTTTGATGGTTCGATAGACCCAGAAGAATTTATTGTGCAATTCTAAGAGCAGGTACCAGACTCACAGAAAATGGCGACTCTGGATTCAGCATTCAGAGCCATAGGATCCAGATGGTGGAATGCTCACAAAAAGTACATTCATAGTTGGGAAGCGTGCCAGAAGTCCCTTTGCTTAAGATTTCGGGACCAACCTCAGGAGGTGTGAAGCAGGTTTAATGGTAAGACTAGTCCTTAGGGACATTTGGAGCAATGCTACGAGGCATGGAAGCATGTAACTCGTGAAGAATGGGTAACTAGGTTTGTGCACACCCTAGAACCTATAGCAAAGAACTGGTATGCGAAGGTCAAGCTTCGCCACGGTACTGTAAGTTAGGATTGTCTTGTTGATAGTTTTGTGCTGACATTTTCTATTAATGAGGTTTCTCCTGCTTTGGACACAGCTGTTAGATTGATCCATACTAAAGTATTTGATGATCAAGAAATAGCAGAATACTAACCTGATTGGAAGGAACAACAAGCCAATGTAGTAGAATGTTATAACCTCGCAATTGACAAGGATGATGATCCGCGCAACATTACAATTCCTGAGTCGAAAGGACACTGTGAAGTACACGGACCAACAATTGAAGCACCTGAAGTGACTCAGCCCCTGAAGACACGGACCGTAAACATCGGGTCAGAGGAAAACCCTAAGTATGCTACCATTGGAGATTATTGGGATGACGAAATGGTGAGCAAGGTGACCCAACTTCTCCATGAATATCAGGACCTCTCTCTGACAGGATTCTCAACAATGAAAATAATTATTGAGGTTGTGGAAGACATTCTGTCGTGGGTTGAAATTCGAAGCCAGGTTGAAGCTGGTATCAGGAGATGTCAAATGTCCTTATTTTGGTGCAGCCAGAGTCACTGCTTGTGCCGAAGAAGGAAATATGTGTTGAAGCTTAAAATATGACTGTTGGAAGAAATCAAAATTGGCGGCGCCGGTACGCTACCTATTTTTATTGCCTTTATTAATGAGATCTTAGAAAATATACCACTGTTTGGACAAGATATCTGTCAGATTTGGTATCATCAATGCAAATTTATGACAGATGTCGTGGATGGATTCTATAAGAAGACACCCACACCCATGACGTTCGCATTCTACAATTTCTTGAGTTTTACAATTGCATCCATGTCAGCTGATAGCGAGATTCAGAAGTTAATGAGAGAATTTGAACAGGAGGGTCTACCACACCTTTTCAGCCACCTGCCTGTTTTTGTACCCCATGAAGAGACTCCCCTAGCACCGACCCAGCCAATGCAGACACGCTCTACCAGAAAAAAAAATTAAACCTGAAGTTCGTTCGAAGCGAAACAAATATTGACACCAGCAATCAGGGAAAACACCAGAGGATCCCGAGATGAATCCGTCCAGATCAGCAGAGATCCCTCTTGAAGAGGATGAGAACATTGCACCGCAGAGTCCACCGTATCTTCCGCTAGTTCGACCAGGATTTCAGCTCCCTCGGCGGATGAAGAAGTTCACATTACAAACCCCTTCGCTACCACCGGGTGTGCAGCTGGTCGGGACAATGACAGGGAAAATAGACCGGCTCAAGTACATCGACCACGATACAAATGATCAGGGGAAATTTTTTTTGTTCACACCTGGTACATACTTACACTCTGTCAGCTATCAAGAGACTAGAGCGACATTATTAGAAGTCAAAACAGTGGGCTTCTGGCTTGGACAAAGCTGGTTTGTTGAAGATGCTCGATGTGCCCCACTTCGGTCGCAGCACATAGGTAACCGTGGTGGTCAAACAATTATTGGCATTGGTGTATGATGGGTACTTATGGATCGGAAACCAGAAAATCGCTATCAATGGAGAACTCATCCACCAGATTACGGTCCTGCCGAAGGAAGGGCCTGACCCTAGCATTGAGTTTTTGGAAAAGCATGAAGATGTGAAGCTAGCACATAGCATGAAGGAACGCTTCGGGCTAACGAAAGGGAAGCGAGGGTATAAAACCTCGGCCATTCAGCATCACAACATTCACTTCGCAGCTGAACTCTTAGCCTGCAAATTGATGAGAAAGTGCAAACCATATGAAGTGCCTGCCCCGATTGTAAGTATTGCTGTGAACTGTGCAGAAGGCTACATTTACAACTGGGCAGCATACATCGCTAAGGAATTTCTTGAAGATGCCCACGACGCGCAGCAAAAAAGGTAGGCCCTTTCACTATTCATGGATGATCGTACTTATTTCCCTGATCAGGTGGAAAGAGCCCACCGAGGCACAGCTTATTGATGTACCTCCAAGCATGTCAGGTGCAGCGAGGTACGCATCACTCTGGGTGTCGCAGGACAAAGCATCCCAGCAGATGACGAACACTGTGTTCACCTTTTACGCCATGAGTATCTCATATGAGATTGTCAAGACCCCGTGGCTCAGTAATGAGCTATTCTCTCAATATGATGGAGTGGCCAACTTCAGGGCCGACATGCACAATGTCTTTATCCAGGCCTGCACAAACCAGAAGAAGGCATGCTGGAAGTTGCCATATGTGGTGACCAAAGAAGACCTCCTCACAGTAATTTAGCAGTGGCCGGCTGAATGGCTGAAGGACATAGGAACAAAGCCCAGCATTCCAATCCCCTCAGTCACAAATGTGGGCGCTGGCCCTAGTCAGACACAGCAGTAAGACCCCCCAGAGGATAGCGAAGAGAAAACTGAGTCGCAGCAGAGTGAAAGCGACCAGGGTGGAGATGGCGGAGATGAAGGAGAAGAAGAGGAGTCGGTCAAAACTATCTCAGACCCTAATCGGCCAGATAAGTACAAGTCACCATAGGTCGAATAAGTGACCAAACTTCAGTCCCGAAAGAAAACAAAAGCGTCGAAAGACAAGAATATCGACGAAGAGCCCACCCTGACAAGTGAAGAGCTTAATCAGGCTCTGTCGCAATATACAGAAGTTCTCACAAAGAAATGGTCATAGTTTGTAGACACGCATATTGATGCCATCACCGGCGTAACAAAGCAAATCTCGGAGCTGAAGGAGTTAGCAGAAAAATCAGCAAAGGGCGCTGCAGCAAGTACTGCCCCAGTACCTACGCAGCCAGACATAAGACAATGGCCGGTTAGAGAACACCGAGGACAAGTGTCAAGTGTCACGCTCATCATAACCGACGCAGCATCTCAAGCAGAGATGGGCATGATAGTTGGAATAGATTACACTAAGATGTCCATGATGGAATTACATCTCTGTCAGTCAGTTATCATGAAGGAAATCCAAGCCCGAGACCACCACTCACAAATATAGTTGGTAAATACCAGGAAGCAAAACGATAGCCTCGCAGCACAGTTGGAGGAAGCGGAGCATAGAAAGAGCGACGTAGAACATAAGCAGGTCACATTGGCGCGAGTATTGGAGGAGGCATGTTGAATTCTTCCTGACTTCGACATCCAGAATGAGGAAGAACTGGAGCAAAGAATCGCCAAACTAAAAGACTACGCACAGCAGTCTCGTAGTGAAATAGAGAAGCTTAAAGCAGAGCATGAGGCTTAGATTGCGGAGCTTCAACTCTACATTATCCCAGAAATCCCACCAGAGGTCAGCGAGCAGTGCCGCGCAGACATTCAGGCCTCAGCAGCAAAAATCTCAGATATTGTTGGCAGTGCAGCCAAGCTACTAGAGGAAAGCGTCAATGCCTGAACAACACTGTAGGAAAACCCTGAAGTACAGAAGCTGCAGGAAACCATCAAGCAGCGACAAACAGAGTTGGACGCAGTAAAAGTGGAAATTAAGACCCTGCCCCCTACGCAGAAAATGCTCAAGGTAAAACAAAGCAAGGAACTCCAGCAGGAGATTGAGTCATACAGAACAAAAGCAACACTACTAGAAAATGATATGCAGCCCCTTGTCAATGAGGCCTTGGAATTGAATACTGCTGTGGACAGCCATCTCACAGTTCTCAAGGAGTACGATGCATTTGCACGAGAAAAGGCTAGCGAAGCCTCAACGACAGCATTGCAGGAGTTGGTGGAGAAGGAGCAAGCAGCCGACAATATCATGCACAACCTCAACAAGCAATTCAGTATCTTCGCCAACAAAGTCCTCCCACCAGACCAACAGCAGTGTGTCCCAGGACGGGACACTGGTGAGTCTTAGGGGCCTGTTGGGGCATGCACCTTAACGGTCCCTAATTTTGGTAACTCCACGGTTTTTGTGGAAGTTTGTAAGTGGATTTATGACTCAAAATAGTCTTAGGGGTGTCGGGGTTGAGTAAAATACTTCTTTTTTGTAATAAACCCATGGTTTAAGTCCAAGTTTTAGGGTTCGGGGTGCCCATGGTTTAAGCCCATGGTTTTGTAATAAGCGCACTATAAATAAGTACTCTTGTAAAGAAGTCAGTTTATGATTTTTAGGTAAGATGAATTGATGCGAAGCTAAGTATTGTTTGTAAGAAGGGTTAAGTCCCAGCTGTGTGCGTGGATGACCTCTGCAGCTGTGTGCACAGAGGGTTTTGGGTGATTAAGGAAATATGCAGCTGTGTGCGAAGAGGCCTGCAGCTGTGTGCACGGCTTTGAGGACTTGAAGGGATCTGCAGCTGAGTGCGCATATCAGAATGGTGGTTTTTGTAAAGAGTTGAATAAAACACAGTTCTGTGGACGTAACCCCTAGACTGGGGGTGAACCACGTTATATCGTGTGTTGTGGTTTTTGTTGTGTTGTTGTTATGTTCTTTTATGCATTGATAAATATATAACTGATAAGAAAGATCACTGCTAAATACTAATTTTGTTGGAGTTCCCAGTAAAGGGTTAAGCAAGGCACTGTTTGTTTATCTAACCGCGAAGCTAAATAAGTAACTATCAAAGCTCTGCATTTTATGATTATCATTTGTTAGGAGCTAAAGGTACAAGTAATATCCCTCTTCTGCTTGCAAAAACCTAATTCTGTGGCACCCCATAGCTGTTTCGGGTGATACTGCAACCTGTTCGCAAGTTGTTGTCGAAAGGGCCAACACTGTGGGTCTTTTGTTGGTGCGAAGTTAATGGTATAAAACCCGGGTCTACCCTATAGCCCAACATGTTCTCTCCACGGATCGTCAAGAAAGGAGGGCTAGGCTAACTCACCTCACTAGGGTGCATCTATTGGTGGTATCAGTTTCTGAATTAGAAAAGTTTCACTGTACAACCGAAATACAACTGCAGTGGTAGCTATTGGAAATTAGGGTTTCATGCCTGAAAACCCTAGAAGACTGAGTTTAGTAATCCTAGAAGTTTCTCTATAACGTGGTATTGGAGAAGGATCAAAAGCTAAATTTTTTATAAGATGAAGAGAAATTTGTGTTGTACATTGTGTAAAAATTTTAGCCTCATATTCACTATACTTCAGGAGATATGGTTCCTCCAAATCAGGGTTCCATCCTCCTCCAGAATACAGTCATAAACATGTGACCTACGAATAATTGCTATATCTCGGGATAAGATGGTCCAAACGAAATTTTGAAAAATGTTATAGGTAGGGCACAGACTGTAGTCTTTGTGGTACATTTTTTAGACCCAAAATGTGAAAAAGTGACACCTGGAAGTCCGTACAAGTTCGCTATGCTTAACAGTCCCCAAAACAGTCACCTTGGGAAAATCAGCATAAGTACCACTTGGAGAATCCATTTTTTCTCTAACCTATGGGGTTGGAAAGAATACTTATTAATATATCATAGTGAGAAATTTCAGACCTTAAGGATCTGAACCTTCAAAGATAAAGCAGAAAAAATATCAGCCATGTCTGGAGAAGAAATTGGAAAACTAGGGCTTCATGTTCTGAGAGCTTCCCTCCACTGTTTTCAGAAAAGGATTACATTGGAAGGATCACCTTGAATACACCCATATTTCTATCCAATTATATGTTTGAAATTCAAATTTTTGAAAATTAGGGTTTCTCTAACAAACCCTAGATCAGCTAGCTCCAGAACTAGGATGGACACCTCAAATAGGTAAGATGTAAATTTTTGCTTTTTACATTTGAGGTTCTCATTTCAAAATGACTAATCACACTAAATTTATGACAAGATTGGTGAATATGACAACTTCCAAGAATGGAAGTATAGGAACTACGTGATCCTTAAATAAATTGACTTATATCAATATTTCAGTAAGGAAGTTCTAAGGGCCACAGGGATATGAGGCTAAGGATAGAGCCAAGATAATCATTGCATATTCTATTAAATATCATCTCATCCCTCATGTGTCATCCTTGAATACACCAAAAGGAATTGTTCGATGCTATGACAAAGCAATCGAAGAAGAATAATATATTGTTTTAACCACCTTGAATGGCCTCCCAAGATCATGGGATTCATTCATTTGAGGAATATGTGTAAGAAGAAAGTGATTACTTTCAGTAGACTCTGGGAAGAGTGAACACAAGAAGAATCTTGACTCACAATAAGAGAAGAGAAGCAATTGAAAATCAAGCTCTCATGATTCAAAGAAGATCCCTCAAGCAATGAGGAATATGAACGACTCAATTCTTGAAGAACCTCTTATCTGTCTTAGCATTTGGATAATAAATGATGTTGTTATGAATGAAGAAGATGATGAAGATAAATGCTCAAGAAGGATTCTACCCACGAAACAAATAAATATGAGTATTCAATTGTCACTTCATGATATTTTTTGGTTATGCATTTTTTTATATTCAATTGATCTGTTATGTGTGTTTGAGTATTTGCATTTATACTATTGAATTTCACATGATGGGTAAGAAGTAAATGTTGTTGTACTACATTCCATTACTACTTATCTAGATTGAAACCTCTTTGCTGGAATATTAGGAGTAGTACACACTCTTAATAACATTAGAGTAGAATTCATCTAGAAGTTATTGTATGTATACATGATATGGTTGAATGTTGTAGCATTGGCTAAAACAGTCGAATGGCTATGTGACATATATTTGTCACTAATAATATGTTTTGGAAATTATGATATCTTTCTAATCATGCAAATGAACTTGACTTGTAGATCATGACAAAGAAAAATTAACGACAGTTCAACTTCTTGGGTCAAAGACACCATGGTGAAAGAAAGAGCTTTAGAAGAATATAAAGAGAATGGTAGATCCACCTCGAGATATGAATACCACCTTGGGAACATGAAGTAATCCAATATGAAGAATAGTATGATGATAATTTCCAAGAAAGAAAGAGGCCTAAAAAACACTCTAGTTATGTGACACAGTTGAGTGACATCATTGATATAGAGCTTTTCAGCTATGAAGAAGTAGCGAAGAAGAAAGGGAAGGAGAGCACCAGTTTAAGAAGAATGATGTCTAGGATGTGGTATCAAGACCAGAAGGGAAGTCTATAGTGTCTTCAAAATGGATCTGCAATACCCAACATGCAGTAGATGGAAACATTGTGGGATACAAGGAAATAGCTGTGGCATGAGGCTTCTCACAGAAAGAAGGCATAGACTATGAAGAGACATTTGCAGCCACTGGGAGTTGAGACACATGACAGTAAGACTCATGTGTGAAAATTAAACAAGGCCTTTTATGACCTCAGAAGGCACCCATGGGATAATACATACATGAGGAGCTTGAATATCACCTAGAGTGATGAAGATCTTAACCTTCGCCACAAGGTTGAAGATGAAAGCCTATAGAGGATGACAAGCTCACAGATTGGTGCGAGAAGAACTTTTCAAAAGATTCAAGATAGAGGATCTTGGTATCCAGTGACCCTAGAAGGATACATAGAATATTAGTAGCAGATGAAACTACTTGTCACTCCAGTACATAATGTTTCAATACATAGAGTATGAAAGGAAGAGGGAGAATGATGCTCCACTTTATAGGGAGTGACTATAGAAGATCCTGAGCTTCGACATGGTACGACAATATGGACAGAATAATAATGGCCCTAGGATTTACTGAGAGTAAATCAGATTCCAACCTTTTCTTCAAGGTTGAAGGTGGAAGACCAGTGATCCTCCTATTATATGACAATGACCTATTCCTGATATGAAAAGAGGAACTCATTAAAGATGTAAGAACGAGACTTACTACCGAGTTCAAGATGAAGGACTTGGGTATGACACAGTACTTTATAGGCATGGAGGTGTGGTAGGGTGTGGATGGAATATCCCTTGGACAAGGGAAGTATGCAATGGAGATCCTAAATAGGTTTGGGATGATGGACTGCAAGGCCATGGCTACACCTATGGAATCAAACCTGAAGCTATTGAGTGATTCTTCATCAGAGACGGTTGATGCCATGATGTATCATCAGATCATTTGTTCATTGATTTTCTTGATGAATATAAGACCAAACACATGCTTTGATTTCAACGACCTGAGCTAGTTCCTGACGGATCTGAGACATGCTCGCCTGGTTGCAAAGAATGTTGTGAGGTACCTGAAGGGTATAGTTGAGTATGGGCTCAAGAATGATTATGTTTATTCAGATTGGTAGCACCACTGAGAAGAAGAGAACCTTGGGTTTCTTCTTCGGTCTGAGATCCAGTATGGCCTACTGTTTTGGCAGGATGCAGTCTTGCATGGAGCTGAGTACAACTGAGAGAGGGGTGAAGCTCTAGTATGTGATCCAGATCGAGATCTCTCAAAAGAGGGAGTGCTGAGTTCTAGCATAGCCAATGAGACAGGTTTTCTGAGCATAAAGTCATGGTGAAGCATGTAGGTTGCTTAGATGTAACCAGTCTTGTAGGTTGTCCTCGAATGTAATCAGTCCTGGCGAAGCTCACAGGTTATCCTTTGACGTAATCAATCCTGATGTGATTCTATGTTACAAATAGCCAGAGTGAAGTTTGAATACTTCATAGAGAAGCTTGGTATACTTAAAATCAAGGTTCCTTCCAAGGGGAAGTAATGAGTCCAGAAGACGAAATACACATATTCCTTTTCGACATGGTGGTAGGCTAGGCCTCCCATGGTCATTGATGTAAGTGCTGAGAGCCTTTTCGACATGGTGGCAAGCTAGGTCTCCCATGGTCGTTGATGTAAGTTTTGTGTTATGTGTATCTGGGATGTGCTCTATGTGATGATGAGATGATCTCAAGATGATGAGGTAATAATAGGGTACACATATGTTGCAAGGCATGTAATCAGTCATGGGATTCTCCTTCAGGTTTTTTAAGGTCATATAATCAGTCCTGGGAGATCTTGCAGTTTTTGCAAGAGGAATATAATAAATCCTAAGATGTACCTACTTGACGGATTTCTCACAGAGATGATAAAGAATTGGAAGAGGGATAGGCCTACATCCAGCAAGAAAAAGGGCTACATTTGTAGAGAAATACCTTGTAGAGGGCAAGGCCTACATCCAGCATTAGAAAGGGTTGCCTCTGTAGAGAAAGACCTTCTAGGGGTCAAGGCCTACATCCAGCATGAAAAAGGGTTGGCTTTGTAGAGAAATACCTTGTAGAGGGAAAGGCCTACATCCAGCATGAAAAATGGTTGGCTCTATAGATAGAGACCTACATCCAGCATGAAAAATGGTTGGCTCTGTCGATAAATACCTGGAATGGAGACTAGGCCTACATCCAACATGAAAAATGGTTGGCACAGTAGAAACTTCTAATGACAGATAGTATGGGATGATGATCAAATTATAATAATATGATGGTAGTAGCTATGATGAAGACTCTAACAATCTGTGATGATGATATTATGAAGACCTTCCCAGATGTGTTGATGAATGTGCAAAAAAANGATGTATTTGTAACTTCGGAAGATATTCTGATGTATATTATCATTGTATGTTGTTGTACCCCCATTGGGGATGTGTGTTACCCCTTTATGGGATGTCTAAATTGTGTGTAAATATTTAGGTACAACCTCCATTTTAAGTCGAGGCAATAATACCTAGTGTAACATCATGTAATATGTAATTGTGGTCTCTCTAGGAGAATTGGCCCCCCTGTGAGATGACATCTAGGCTCAAGTATTATATTTGGTTAGTGACCTGAAAGGGTATAAATAGGGAGGCACTCTCCCTCATTTATACACACCTCACACACTCTCTAAGGAATTTGAGAGAGAGAGACAGGCATAGGAGGAGAGAAAGATAGCTGCTAAACATTTCTTATTACTTCTTTTGATCATCTTACTATTCTCAAGAAGTTTGCAGGGTTTTCTCCTTTATGGTTTCCCCGATGAAAATCTTTGTGTCTTGTGCATATTTTACATTTTTATGCATTTTGTTGTACTTGTTATTGTTTTAGATAAAGATCCTAGATAATCTAATCAGATCTTAAGAAAATCTAACATTTTAGGGCTATTCCCAAGCACTTCCCACAATTAAGTGGATAGGGGTTATTCCCTGATCCGGGTTTGCAATTTAAATGAACAATATGGATGCAAAGAAGAAGAAATATTGCAATAATCACACCATTGGGAAGCCACTAAGAAAAAAAATTGGCATAAATTCCATCCAGCGATCCCAAGAAAGTACTATGATTCCATATGAGAGAAACCTCTTGTAATAAATAATGAAAATGCACAATATAATAGAAAAAACAAAAAACAAAAGGAATTTATTAATCGCATACCACTTCGAGGGGGGAACCTCCTTTGAGCAATATCAATACAAATAACTCATGGATGCCTCCATTGTCCTCAACACGTACTTATATACTAAGTCTAATATAAAAAAATATTACTTCCCGTCAATGTGGGATAATACAATATACTCATGAGACAATTTACAAATCATATGCGCCCAACAGCAATATACTAACAAAGTAAAGAGAAGGGTTGACATAGGTTCCTAACACATGTACAATCACATACAAGAAAATAAGGATGAGACTTGTTCCGAAGAACAAGTGACGACGATTCGTCCATAACACTCAAAGAATATTCACTCCAACAAAATTGAAGAGGAACCTAAAGCTTCTAGGATCAGTGACACTATGACAAAAGAAAGATCTTCAAAAGAATATGAGAATCATGATATGATGGAACCATAGAGACCTCTAGATCCACCTTAAGAGGTTAACACCCACAAGAGAATACTAGCATGGGAACAAGATATCATCCAAGAAGATATTAAGTATGTTTCTCTAGATGGGAATCCCAAAGAAAGGAATAGGCCTCAGACACACTCCAATTATGTAGCACTATTGAGTGACATCATCGATACATATATTTCCATATATGAAGAAGTAGCTGAGAAGAAATGAAAGAAGACTATGATCAAAGAATACCAATTGATCATGGCGAAGGATGTCTAGGATGTGGTTCAGAGACTTGAAGGGAACTTTGTAGTGTCTTCCATGTGAATCTACAATCCTACTAAGCATGTAGCAGATGATACCATAGACAAATACAAAGCAATTTCAATGTTTCTCTCAGAAACAGGGAGTAGCTTATGGCGTCATGTACTAAATTGACCAACCACACTTATCCAATGAAGTAGAAGTGCATATCAATTAGAGAACCACATGTGCACAAAAGGATTTATACAAACTCAAAATACACACATTGCATAACACGTACAATTATATAAGGAGCTAGACTATCACCTAGAGTGATGGATATCTCAACCTTTGTTACAAGGTTGAATATAGAAGCCTACAGAGGACATTAATCTCATAGATGGGTTAAAGAGGAACTTTCAACAAAGTTCAAGATAGCAGTTACCTTGAGAGATGGCATAGTTGGATACATAGAAGATCGCTAGCATAGGAGGATACATGTCACTCCATTACAAAATGTTGTAATATAGAGATTACAAAATGCAAAGGGAGGATGGTGCTCCACTTCAGAGGGAGTGACCATAGAAGATCTCAAAGTTTGAGAATCTCGACATGGTATGGCAGGATGGGAAGCTTCTTGACGAGCTTAGGATTTACCAAGAATAAAATAGACTCCAAACTTTAATTCATGGCTAAAGGCGAAAGGCTAGTGATACTCCTGCTATATGTAGATGTCCTATTTCTACCAGGTGAGGATGCTCTCATTGCATATGCAAAGAGGAGATTTGGCGTTGATGAAATAAATAGGGATTATGCATTACTTCTTAGGTATGGGGGTGTGGCAGGATGCACATGGGATCTTCTTTGGTCAACAAATTATGTCATGGAGATTATAAAGAGATTTGGATGTTGGAATTCAAGGCGATGGCCACACCTATGGCATCAAACTTGAAGCTACTATGTGATGCTTCATCAAAGTGATCAATTAATGCCATGTTGGATTTATCCCTTCAACCCAGGTTCAAAACCTCTTGTACAATGACAAATTCCAATATATCGGCTCGATGGAACAAGGATTAATATGCAACACCTGCAACAAAGATGTAGTCTAACCTGAGATATCTATTATTGGTAAATTCCAGAAACAAGTTTCTATAGTTGGGTGGGGATTTCTTGTTGAAATATTGTAACTTCAAAGAATATTCTATATGTATATTTTGTGGTCCTCGATGGTCCTACCGGGAGAACCACTTGTATTATATTGTACCCTGATGCTTCTAATCAGAAGAACTAATAAGAGTCATGAGGTAGTCCCCTCTAATTGTAAAGGTGGGTCATTAGCACCCCAGTGTGGTTACTTGAGCCTACATGTGTAACTCGAGCCTACATGTCGAATGAGTTAATTCAAGTGAACGGATGAATATAAATAGATGTGTGGTGCTCCTCATTTGTGACACACACTCTCACTTGTGTAGTGCATTAGTGGAGAAGAGAAGTAGCTGGAGAAGGAGGAGGATCAGGCTTTGATCTCCTTGCTGGTTTTATCTTTTATATTTTTGGGGCATATATATTGAGGAAGATTTTGCTAGGTATTTCCCTTTAGGGTTTTCCCAGGATAAATCCTTGTGTTCCTTTTGTATGGTTGTGCTTGTCTATCTTTTAGTGATCCTGTTTATATGATTTTGTTATGAATATGAAATGAAATACTGATGTCTTAGCTAAGCATATGAAAATTTAACATGGTATCAAAGCCACCATAAAAGAAGGCATTGTGCAGCTATAGAAGCTAGGTATTCTTATTTTTTGGGTCTTTATCCATAATCGATCAGCAAAAGAAGGCTAGACTGACTCTCCATTGAACAGCGCATCTTTCTGTCAAAGTGGAATTCGATTCCGAGCATTTTCAGTTTTGGTGCGGAAAATTAGGGCTTTCTACAGAAGAGGAATTTTTGAGTGAGCCCAACATAGGATTTTTCTCCTCATCAAAATCGAAATTTAGAGATCTGGATCAAGAAATTTGGTTGGGTGAAACTCCGAAAAATTCAAACCCTAGTTTGACCCCGATCTGGAAAAACCCTAAATACTAAAACTGCTAAGTTTTGGTACATTCACTATATCCTGAGATTGGAAAAGGATCAAGCGTTGAAAATTTTAGAGGCCAAATATTAAATCCTTATTTACACGGTATCCAAAATTTCATCTCATATTCTCTATATTCTGGGAGATATGATCCCTCCAAGTTAGGGTTCTAGCCTCTTCCAGAATTCATCCCTAAACAGGACACCCGGGGATAATTGATGTAGCGTGGGATACAGAGGTCCAAATGGAATTCCTGAAAATTTTATAGAAACATAATGGGATTTAATTTCTATGGTCCAAATTTCAAAACCTGAAGATAAACCAGTTACACATGGCATGTCGTACAACTTCACTATTCTGAAAAGTCCTGTAACAGGTCACCTTGGGAAAATGATCATAAATTTCAATTGGTGAACCAAATTCTAATGAAACCTGTGGTGTTGGATCAGGGACATTATAGGTTACATTAGTACTAAATTTCAGACATAGAAGAGCCTTAATTTCATCGATATCACAGAAATAGTAATAGGCATTTCTGTAGAAGAAATTGGAAAACTAGGGCTTCCTGTTCAAGGAGCTTCCCTCCACTGTTTTCAGAAGAGGAGTACATTGGACAGCTCCATTTGAAGAGATCTATATTTATATCCAATAATATCTAAAAGATTCCAATTTTTGAAAATTAGGGTTTCTATGACAAACCCTAGATCATCCAGCTTCGGAATCAGGACAGACACCTCAAATCGGTAAGA
Source organism: Pseudotsuga menziesii (assembly GCA_001517045.1). Taxonomy (NCBI): domain Eukaryota; kingdom Viridiplantae; phylum Streptophyta; class Pinopsida; order Pinales; family Pinaceae; genus Pseudotsuga; species Pseudotsuga menziesii. The sequence goes on along the minus strand of LPNX011131209.1, from coordinate 1,281,519 downwards.
TATAATCTTTTGCTAGTTGCATTTGAGGTTCTCATTTCAAATTGATCTATCACATCAGCTTGATGATAAGCTTGGTGAAGTTAAAAAAATTCCAAGCATGGAAGTATTTGATCTCTCTGAAGAAAATGAATTGGACACCTACATGAGTAGAGAGGTTCCAGTTCTAGAGGGAGATGAGCCTCAAAGCCTTACACAAGAAGAACTTGATCAAGGCCAAGAAGATCATTGTTGATTCAATAACGAATCAAATTGTACAACAAGTGTCTTCCCTAAAGACACCGAAGATGTTTGATTCCTTGATCAAGCTATTTGAAGATAAGAACATAATTCAGAAGATAGATTTGAGAAAACAGTTAAAGAATGTGAAGATCCAGAATGCATAACATCTTGAAGCGGTAGAAGAAGAAGAAGAGAATGCAAAAGTGGTGATAGCCACCTTGAATGGCCTCCCATGATCATGGGATTCATTCATGCGAGGAATGTGTGCCAAAATGAAGTAATGACTTTCAGTTGACTCTAGGAAGAAGAAGAATCCCGTCTCATAAGAAGAGAAGAAGAAAGATGGGAGCAAATTGAAGATCAAGCTCTCACCATTCAAAGAAGATCCCTCAAGCGATGAGGAATATGAAGAACTCAATTCTTGACAAACCTCTTATCCATATTATCATTTGGATAAGAAATGATGATTTCATGGATGAAGAAGATGATGAAGCAGATTGTTCAAGAAGGAGTCTACCCACGAAACAAACAAAAGATAAGTATTCAATTGTCATTTAATGATATTGTTTTGTTATGCATTTGATTATATTTAGTTGATGTGTTGTTTGCATGCATGTGATGGGTAAGTAGCTCATGGGTCTATACAAATCTCCATTGTTACTTATCTAGAATGAAACCTATTTGCTGACATATTGGATTAGTGCACAATCTCAATGATGTCATGGTAGAGATGAAAGGCATCTAGAAAGTTTCCGTGAGATATGGATGAATGTTGTATTGGCTAAACAATTGCATGATGCATAATAATTTGTCATTATGCATATGTTTTATGAAATAGTTCTAGCCATGCAACTGGTGCATTTTTGTAGGAAAGGTCCTGTACAACCTCCTACAAGAAAAGAAGGATGAGACTTGTTCCGAAGAACAAGTGATGACAATTCAAGATTCACTCGAATAAACATGAATATGAATCTCCCAAGTTCAGAGACACCATGACGGAAGAAAGAGCTTCAGAGAGCGGTAGATCCACCTCAAAGGATGAAGACCACGATGGGTATGAGAGATAACTCAAGATGAAGAATAGAATGCTATGACAGAATCTATGATCAAAGAGTAACAATTGATCATGAGGAATGATGTATATGATATGATTTCGAGACATAAAGGGAAGTATGTAGTATCCTCCATATGATCTATAAGAAAAAGTATACAAAGCAAGGTTCGTGATTTGCCTCAGAAAGAATAGACTATGACATGACATACTCTATTGACCAGTATATATCAAGCATAGAACCACCTATACAAAATGTAGAGGGAAGATGGTACTCCACTTCAGGGGGAGTGACTACAGAAGATATCTGAGTTCGACATGGTATGACATGATGGATTGAGACTTTACCAAGGGTAAAGTGGGTTCCAACCTTCAAAGTTGAATGCAGAAGACTAGGATATGTTGATGATTTGACAAGATGAACTCATGGAAGATCTTATGATGAAAGAATACTAGAATGATGTTTGGGATATAGTACTCAAACCAGAAAGCCAGAATGTGGTATCTTACAAATGGATTTGAAAGATAAAATATGTCACTGATAGAAGTAAGGAAAGACTTGTGGCTAGAGGTTTCTATAAGAAAGAGGGAATTAATTCTGAAGAGATACTTACTCCAGGAAGCAAGGTACACTTCCTTCAAAACTATGATGGTAGTTGCTTCCATGATGAAGTAAAGACAATCCTTCCTTAATGGTATGATTGGGGAAGAGTTTTACATCGAAAGGATTTGAAATTGAAGACAGCTGGACTCATATATGTAAGTTGAAGAAGGCCCTCTATGGCACGAAGCAAGCTCCCAGAGCTTGGTATGGAAGGATAGATAGTTTTCTGTCAATTATGGGCTTTACCAAGAGTAAAGTTGATCCTAACCTTTATCTCAAGGTTGTAGAAGATGAACCTGTCATCCTGTTATTATATGCGGATGACTTATTCTTGATAGGGAAGGAGAAAAAGATCATGGAAAGAAAGAAGAAACTAGCAAAAGAATTTGAGATTAAATACCTTGGGTTAATGCACTATTTCCTAGGTCTAGAAATATGACAAAGTTCAGAAGAAATATTTCTCAACCAGGGAAAGTATGTGGTATAGATATTGAAGAGATTCAATATTTTGGAATGCAAAGCCATGGCCACACCCATGGAATCCAACCCGAAGCTGTTAGCTGATGACTCATCAGAGTTAGTAGATGCGACTCATTACATACAGATCATTGGGTCATTGATGTACTTAACAAATACCAGACCAGAAATTTGTTTTGCTATGAACACCTTAATTCAATATCTTGTTCAACCAAGACGGATTCACCTAGTAGCTGCAAAACATGTGATGAGATATCCGAAAGGGACTATAGACCTTGTTCTATACTATGATGGTAGCCATGACTACAGATTGTATGGCTATACAGATGCAGATTGGGTTGGAAGTATCTCAAACAAGAAAAGCACATCAGGTAGATGATTTTGTTTGGGGTCTGCTATGAGTTCATGGTTTGGTAGGAAACAGTCCAGTTTTTGTCTTAGAACAACAAAAGCAGAATACATAGCAGATTGCTCTGCTAAGTTGTGAAGCCATATGGCTTCGGAAGCTGATATCAGGTCTCCTTGACCTGAAGATGGATACTACATTAATTCTATGTGATAATGAGAGTTGTGATAACAGAGAACCCTGTGTTCCATTGTAACACATAGAAATCCAATATTTCTACATACAAGATAAAGATGCAGATGATGATGTTTCAGTATTCCCATACTAAAGATATAGATGATGTTTCAGTATTTACATATTGTAGATGTAGATGATGGTGACTCCGTATTTCTATACTGAATATAGAGGTGATGATGCTTTAAGTATTTCTATACTGAAGATATAGATGATGATGCTTTCAGTATTTACATACTCGAGATATAGATGGTGATAGTTCGGTATTCACATACTAAAGATGTAGATGATGATGGTCTAGATAATGATGTGTTGACGAAAAGTCTATCTCGAGTAAATTTCGAACACTTTTTTGAGACAAGATTGGTGTGGTTCGGAAAGACCTTCCCCGAAAAGGGGAGTAGTGATGTTTCAGTGGGATTGTATCATCCCTGGGCACTTGCCCTAAAGTGATCTGGAGACCTCAGTATTCAAGAATGAATAGGGATTGTATCATCCTGGGACATGTGTCCAGAAGTGATCCGGTGACCTCGATCATCGAGAATGTAGCAGGATTGTGTCATCCTTGAACTTCGGTTTAGAACGGATCCAGTGAACTTCGGTCATCGAGAAGGTGGCAGGATTGTATCATCCTTGGACTTCGGTTCAGAACAGATCCGGTGAACTTCGTTCATCGAGAACGTGGCAGGATTGTATCATCCTTGGACTTCAGTTCAGAATGGATCTGGTGAACTTTGGTCATCGAGAAGGTGGCAGGATTGTATCATCCTTGGACTTCGGTTCAGAATGGATCTGGTGAACTTTGGTCATCGAGAAGGTGGAAGGATTGTATCATCCTTGGACTTCGGTTTAGAATGGATCCGGTGAAATTCGATCATCAAGAAGGTGGCAGGATTGTATCATCCTTAGACTTTGGTTCATAACAGATCAGGTGAACTTCGGTCATCGAGAAGGTGGTAGGATTGTATCATCCTTGAACTTCGGTTCAGAACGGATTCGGTGACTTCGGTACTCGAGAACATGTGTTGATCCCGTAATTCCTAGAGGAAGGATTGTCTGAGTTCCACATATGTGTTGATCCCGTAATTTTGAAAGGAAGGATCATTAGTAACTTTGTAAAGACCTAAATCCCGTAATTTCGAAAGGAAAGATCATTGACTTGATCCCGTAATTCCAATAGGAAGGATTGTCTGAGTTCCACAGATGTGTTGATCCTGTAATTCCAATAGGAAGGATTGTCTGAGTTCCACAGATGTGTTGATCCTGTAATTCCAATAGGAAGGATTGTCTGAGTTCCACAAATGTGTTGATCCCGTAATTCCAAAAGGAAGGATCGTTAGTCACTCCGTAAAGACCTAAATCCCATAATTCCAAAAGGAAGGATCATTAGTAACTCCGTAAAGACCTAAATCCTGTAATTCCGAAAGGAAGGATCGTTGGTAGCTCCGTAAAGACTTGATCCCGTAATTACAATAGGAAGGATTGTTTGAGTTCCATAGATGTGTCGATCCCGTAATTCCAATAGGAAGGATTGTCCGAGTTCCACAAATGTGTTGATCCCGTAATTCCGAAAGGAAGGATCGTTAGTAACTCCGTAAAGACCTAAATCCCGTAATTCTGAAAGGAAGGATCGTTAGTAGCTCCATAAAGACTTGATCCCATAATTCTAAAAGGAAGGATCATTTGAGCTCCACAGATGTGTTGATCCCGTAATTCCGAAAGGAAGGATCATTAGTAACTTCGTAAAGACCTAAATCCCGTAATTCTGACAGGAAGGATCGTCTGAGTACCACAGACATGTTGATCCCATAATTCTAAAAGGAAGGATCATGTTGATGATGATGATGTTGATGTTTTGATGATGTTGATGTCTTGATGATGATGATGTTGATGTTTTGATGATGTTGATGTTTTGATAATAATGATGTTTTGATGATGATGATGTTTTCATGATGATGTTTCTGATCAAAATATCAGAGTATGATGATGATGTTGTTTCTGATCGAAAGGCCAAAGTGTTGAAGATGATGTTGCTGATCAAAAGGTCAAAGTATTGAAGATGATGTTACTGATCGAAAGGTCAAAGTGTTGAAGATGATTTTGTTGATCGAAAGGTCAAAGTGTTGAAGATGATGTTGCTAATCGAAAGATCAAAGTGCTGAAGATGATGTTTGTGATTGAAAGGTCAAAGTGATGAAGATGATGTTACTTATTGAAAGGTCAAAGTGTTGAAGATGATGTTGCTGATCGAAAGGTCAAAGTGCTGAAGATGATGTTGCTAATCGAAAGATCAAAGTGCTGAAGATGATGTTGTTGATCGAAAGGTCAAAGTGTTCAAGATGATGTTGCTGATAGAAAGGTCGAAGTGCTGAAGATGATGTTGCTGATCGAAAGTTCAAAGTGCTGAAGATGTTGCTGATTGAAGCAGTCAAAGTATTAATGATGATGAAGACTAAAGATTGAATATGAAGACTACATAATGTTGAAAAGCTTCCAATGATTTATAGATGTGTTACCCTGATGATGCTGATGATGTCCTCTATCTCTCTCCTACTATTGTTGTTGTTGATGTTGCTGTAGAATACCCTTCTCGTTAAGGGGGAGTGTTGAAATATTGTAACTTCAAAGAATATTCTATATGTATCTTTTGTGGTCCCCGATGGTCCTACCGAGAGAACCGCTTGTATTATCTTGTACCTTGATGCTTCTAATCGAAAGAACTAATAAGAGTCATGAGGTAGTCCCCTCTAATTGTAAAGGTGGGTCATTAGCACCCTAGTGTGGTTACTTGAGCCTACATGTGTAACTCGAGCCTACATGATTTAACTTGAGCCTACATGTCGAATGAGTTAATTCAAGTGAACGGATGAATATAAATAGAGGTGTGGTGCTCCTCATTTGTGACACACACTCTCACTTGTGTAGCGCATTAGTGGAGAAGAGAAGTAGCTGGAGAAGGAGGAGGATCAGGATTTGATCTCCTTGCTGGTGTTATCTTTTATCTTTTTGGGGCATCTATATTGAGGAAGCTTTTGCTGGGTTTTTCCCTTTAGGGTTTTCCCAGGATAAATCCTTGTGTTCCTTTTGTATGGTTTTGCTTGTCTACCTTTCAGTGATCATGTTTATATGCTTTTGTTATGAATATGAAATGAAATACTGATGTCTTAGCTAAGCATATGAAAATTTAACATTTCTCCTCTCCCGTCACCTTACCAATTCGATCAATCAAAGCCGGTGGGTGTCTTACTTATATTTATTATGCACATTCATGATATTACTCTACTTAGTCGTCGAGAGATATTATGATAGACAGTATAATTATTTATTACTGATTCCAACTAGAAACCGTGTGACAGATGCATACAAGAACTATTTATAATAAAATATATAAACTCTTATTCACATCATACATTCATGCAACAGAAACACAAGCATCAAATACACATCAACACGGTATTTAACGTGGAAACCCATTCGAGAAAAAACACAAAGGAGCTCTTCATCTGGAATGACAAATATATGTACCTTTTGTCTTCACACTCATGTTGCAAACTATGTTCTATATATTCTTCTACACTCTATATAAACTTCTCTATCCTCTCATGCTCTCTATTTGTGGGTCTCTGAAGTTTTCTCTCCATCACCCTACTGTCAATATGCACACATCCTGGATCGATTCACTCTTATTTTTTACTCTAATGTCGATCCTCACACAAACTATATTGACTCACTCTTCTCTTCGACTCTATTGTCAAACGCAAACCACCTTGGAAGTAACATATGTAACTGACTGACTAGGAAATGATAGACTAGGAAGTAACCCGCATACAACTTCAGTTCTTCCTCTTATATACTCGTTACATGTCATTATCAACTGAATGAATTCTATTAGTCGACGAGATGTCATTCCTATTCTCATACATTCCTGTTACAACTCTTAGTAGGCACTATCCACACAAAATACAAAGATTATTTAATTCCCTAAAGTACGCATGTCTCTAGCTGACTTCTTACACACAATCTCTTCAGCTATCATTTTCAGCCATTGCATATTGCCTATCATGGTTCCTTCCATCATGGCTACTCTCGTCACATATTTCCCTTCTATGGTGGACTTCTTCCTTTGAGGATGCTTCGGTTGCATCTTTCCTTCTCTAGCTACTTCCTATGTCTTATCTCTTTCTTCGCCACACCTTCCTCTATCGCTTGACCAGACTCTTCACAATCCTACTAGAATTCAAATTAATTTCTTCCTATCTTCTCCTAGGGCCAATAGCCCCCTAACACTCACCCATGCCTCATCTCAAGCCACACTGTGATACTCCAAAACTTCTACAGTTGTGATGACTTTGCTTTGAAAATATTGAAATATTTTCACCATCTCCTTTATCTCTCATCGCACATCCTCTTCTGCCTTATGCAAGTTTTTCACAAGGTTAGAACTGATGTGGTTCGACATCACAAGTCTTGAGGCCTCTAATGCTCATCACTCCTTTTGATGTACAAGTTGAACGATGCATATAACTCTTTTTGGTTCATTTGAAAACTCTATGACTTTGTCAGTCTTATATTGATGTTGAGTTCACAGTGTAGCAACTTGCTATTGAATTTTCTTCATTTTAGAATACTTAGCCATTTTATCAGCTAAGGGAAACTACTTCATTTCATTCTTTAGTTGGGTTGCTTCTGTGTCGGCAGTGTGTAGCTGTTCTATGACTTTTTTGAGCTCTGCATCATCTTTCAATGCTTCCTAAGTCTAAGAGACTTGTTTGACCGCCTTCGAACACAGTTCCTCTGCCTCTTCTATATTCTTCGCAACTTCTATTGTGGTTCTAATTCTTTCTTAGTTTAAAATTTTATTTCTTTGGAACGGTAGGAATGATGAGGGATCAAACATTATTGACATCACCAATTATATCCTAAACTTGTTTGAAAGTTGAAGACGAAATCCTAGGTTCTTTCTTGGACATTCTTTTCTTTGACTTATTCCTCCCCATAGGAAAAACATTTTGATCAACTGCATCTTCATCGATGATTAAATATGTCATCTCATCTTTTTCTCTGAATGAATCATCGCTAGATATATCTTGTGCTTCTTGTATAGTTGATGTTGATGTTGTAAGCTCTCGTCGATGTTCATCATTATCCAAACTATGGTTTGAACCGATGGATTTACTAATGGATAATTTGCATTTTTGTGGTTTTATCTATGATTGTGTTCGACGGTTTAAGTGGAATATTGTCTGGTAGCTGAATTTTAACCATTGCTTCTCCGTCCTCCATCATTGGTGTTGATATGGATTTCTTCTTACAGGTACCAAAACATTTCTCCCTTAACAAACCAGGTGGGTGGTTCATAACCTTACTTCAGGGGGTGACTGTAATTTGTTAAGTTTCCTCTACAACCCTAGCTTACGATGGAACATATACAACAGTGTCTTCCATAATGAGTGTGAGTGATGTAGTCACGAGCTCATATTCTGACACTATCATTGCACTAGCAATCGAAATAACCATGGTCTATGGGAAACTTACTTCAGATCTTACAGTTACACATAACAATTTCTCTTCTCGAAAGCAAAAGAATGAAATGAAACTTGGACATGAAGCTTGATGACATCTACCCATTCAACCAGTCACTCCTTCACACACACAAATAATCAATGAAAAGGTATTTGTCGTTTCCATCACATGGGTAATTTTCCAAATGATTAAAAGGAAACCACCATTCTCCTATCACGTCAGTGGTAGTTATAGTGCAATAATGACCGAAGTGACCCCAAAATGTATGCCACCAAAATATCTCAAGATTTTCAAATTAATGATGGTCATCTGTCATTTTTGGGACTCAAATTCATGTTGCGACAACGACACTGTTTCTTGCAACCTATATCCTTCCTTAGACAGATTCCTTGTCTTATGAAAGATAGATTGTCTTCGTATTCATTTTTCCACTTGCGACAGACATAGAGTCTATGCCAATTTTCCTATATCTACGAATTACTAGAAATCTGTGACGCTATTTTCTTTTTCTTTGAGACAACTGATTTCCTTCAATTACAACAAAAAATTTAAGAGGGTTTTTTATTCTCTTGTCTTTATTATTTTCTCTTTTATTTTTTTCCTTTTTCTTTTTTCATTCGACCAAGTCAGCTAACCTAATAAGGATTTATCCTGCTTTCGTTTACCAGTCCTCTGACAGGTGCTCCATCCAACTTTTGCAATAGGATTGGGCCTACATAAGTGATATGCATGAGAATATGCAGTCCTAACTAGTGTGTTTTTAACTTACGCAGATGCTTGAATAATTTTCTATCATACAAAAGAACAGTTCCTCTGACCTAAAATTGTTTTTTTGATGTGGCGATCATGCCATACTTTATGTCATTCTTTATCAACATTTTGATGATATCCTGCAACAAAACAATCTTCTTCCAATTGTATAAGCTACAACAGTATTTCTTTGATAACGCCAACATTTATCATATTCGCGATCACAACAATCCTTAGGCTGGGTAGAATGTATTCCATGAGAATCACAACTTCTTGTCCATATACCGGATAAAATGGAGTTCGGTATTTCAACTTCTTACATGTCGTGCGATATGCCCACAGTACTGCGAAAATTTATGAATCCCAATCTTCTCTTTGGACATTGCAAATATTTGTCAACGTATTCTCCAAGATTTTGTTAAATGCTTCAACATCACCATTCTCTTGAGGGTGATATGGAATTTTCTTCCTATGCTAGATCTGGAATTATTTTTCCAATTCCGCAATCAATTGGTTGACAAAGTGTGTGGCTTGGTCTCTTATTAGAATCTTAGAGAATCCAAACCTAGTCACAACATTTTCAAACAAAAATTTAGCAACAGTCACAGTAGTACAATATTTTACAGGCGCTGCTTTGGCCCATCTGGTTAGGTATTCGGTCTCTATAATTATATATTTAATACATGTGTGCTTCCCTATTGGACTAATAGGGCCCACAAAATCAACATACCATTTATCAAATTCATGCACGGCTATTTTTGGTACCAATGGAATTTCATCTCGTTGCGGCAGCTTTCCATTTCTTTAACAGACATCATAGCTATGACATTATTCTTGGGTATCCTTATGCATGATGGACCACCACAATTCCACTCATAATATCTTCCACGCTATTTATTTTCCAAAAATTATCATCTTTTGATACCAGCATGCACTTCATTTATTATCATAGGTTGTTCGTGTTCCAATACGCAGCAACAAAGATCTCATCAGGGCCCATTTTATATAACTATCAAGCGATCAACTAGAAGTCTGCATCTCTCACAACTAACTATTTCTCTTGTGTAGTAGTAAATTTGACTGGTGCATAACCCATACTCAAATATTGTATGATGTCTCTGTATTGATCATCAAATAATGCTATCGCAAATAATTGCGCATTAGAGATACTATCGTCGAGGTTACCGGATTCATTGCCACATCTAATCCTCAATAGGTGGTATGGTATTGAATTCAATCAATCACATTTAACAATGACTTCAAAGTCAAATTCCTAAAAAAGGAAAAGCCACCGGCAAATATTCCCCCCCAACACTAGCTTATTAACTAGGTATTTCAATGTTGAGTGATCTGTGTACATCTTAAAATTTCCAACCAGCAAGTAATGTCTAAATTTCTGCAGAGTGTATACCATAGCTAATCCTTCTCTTTCCATCGTGGTATAGTTCTTCTCTATTGTTCATAATTTTCTGCTGGCAAAGGAAATAGGGTGATCAATCAACCCTTCGCAAAGTTGCGCTAGTACAACATCAAGCGTTATAGACGACGCATCAACATGTACATGGAATTCCTTTTTCCAGTCTGGAAATACAAGTATGGATGTTGTAACCATCTTGTTCTTTAAAGTTTCCACACTCTCTTGGAAACTTTCCGTCCAGTGGAACTTAACATATTTCTTCAATAATTTCTCAATCATAGCATTCACCTCTACATTTCCTTTGATAAATTTTATGTAGTAGCATGTATGTCCTGTTAAGTCAGTAATTTGTTTCTTCAATTTTTGTTTGATTTGCATTTTATTCTACGTTACTCATTTTCTTTATTTTGGTTTTTTGCTTCCTTTAAGAGATTTTTAGTTTTCAAGTGAAATTTTGAGCTTTTGCCTTTAGACTTTTTGTTTTATTTTTTATCCCATAGATTATTGAAGGGTTTTAAAAGGTCATCATGTTGAATAATGGACTCACAAATTTCATTACAAGCATAATAATCACTCAAATATCTTTTAAACTTCATGCAAAATGACAAAAAGTTGTAAAGCAGCATCCAGTTTACAGTGAAATGCACAGATCACTGAGAATTCTGCTCGGTTTTTCCTGTTTTGGGTTATTGAAGTAAAATGCCGACCATGAGCTAGTGAAGAGGAATTTTTGAAAAAAAAAAGAGGTTTTTGTTTATACGATACCCATATACAAAACCCTCTCTCATTTTTACAACAGATGTCAAGGTTTGAAATATTCAGTTTAATCTTTGAAGCCTATTTTTCAAGGATTTTAAATATTTAATATTTTCCTGTTTTAGTGTTCAATTTGCGGGGCATATTCTAATTGACTGGAGATTAATTTTTAAAAACCAAGAGAGTTTTTTGTCCATCACGGACCCATTTAAAAAAACCTCTCTCAGTTTTTATACAGGTGTCACCAATTGAGAAATATGGAAGCTTCTTTGACACCTATTTTCCAGAAATTCGCCATATTTGCCAGGAATCCGATTTGCTATTTTTAGTCAATTAGTTGAGTTAGTTAGTGAATGTAACTACTGGGTAGTTTCAATTTCGACCTAATGAAGGGGAGATAGAACTACTTCTTTGTAATTATAAAAGAGGGACAAAGGGACTGAAGAATGGTTCTGGTTTTTGGGAGCTACAAGAGGTCTTCAAACTGCTTTTGTCTTCAGACTTGTTCAGGAGTTAAGTACCAAGACTCTTATATGCATTTGATGATGAAATTATGAGATATATGAAATTTTTCCCCTTCAGTTTTATGTGTTGGATTCATTATTGAACTTGTTTAGTTTCTTAATTGATATATTCATTACTGGTTTATGTGTATTTGCTGGTGATGCTTGTCTTTTATGAATGAACCTCAGCATAGTGTTTCTGTTGGATCTTGTGTGATATATTATGAATCTTTATCATCTTCTGTTTATGATTTAGTTATTAGTTGCTTATGAATGCATTCCCTATCTTTCTCCAAAATTTTACAAACACTAAAACATTGCAGAAACCCTAAACCTAATCTGTTTTATTGAATTTTATCTTGAGTGTGTGTTGGCTTGTTTCTCTGGCCTTAGAAACAATTTCTGGCACAAACATCTTTGGCACCGTTTCCAGGGAACAAAGTTGAAGCATATCTTCCCTGGGATACTTATCAGTTTTACTGGTTTAAGAGGTGAACTTAAACCAGCACTTTTTGAAGGCTATTTTTCACCAAAGTTTGACACAGTGGCTACTAGAGGAGTTGGAAGAATTAGAAGGTTTCAGTCATCCCCAGCTTTATGCAACCCTAATTAATTTGAACTACTGTCACCCCTTTCTCTTTCTAAGGAGAAGAAACTAAATCTGTCTTGACAAATTAATTGGCGACTCCACTATTTCAAGATGCATAGGCCAATGTCCATGGAAGCTATTGTGGCTCGAAGGTTTGCACCTTTCAATTTTTCTGATATTCCAGGTTTTCCAAATCCAGTACCTATTATGGATGTTTGGGGAGATTGTCTTCCACGGTTTAGAGAAAGAAAAGAGGATAATCCATCAGATCACCTCATCAAATTTCATCAATGTATGGTCCAGTTAAATATCCAGCATGAAGATGTGCTCATGAAGATGTTCATGTATTCACTTGACCAAGATACAAGAGATTGGTATTTTTCTCTTCCCGCTACTAGCATTTCTTCACTGAAAGAATTCCACACATGCTTTCGGAAACGTTGTAAGTATCTGTACTCAGCTGAACTCTTTTTAAAAGATTGTTGTGAGCAGGCTGATGTTTATAACACAATTTCTGATTTAAAAAATCATGATGATGAGTGCAATCAAGGGTTCAAAACATGTCATGAAAAAGTTCAAGTTTCAGAATTTGTTGAAGATGAAAAGGTAACATTTTCAGATACTACAGTAAAGGAAGAATGCCATGATCATTATGATAATCAAGTTGTTGTTTTAGGTCAGTTTGAGGATTATTCAGGTGATGAGATCAGTAAAGATAGTTTGGAACATTCTCATAATGATTTCAACAGCCTTAATAACTGGTTGAATGCTAATCCTTTTGAAGATCAATCTCTAGTTCAACAAACTATTGAAAATCATTATTTTGTTAAAGATCAGCTTTGTATTGAAGGAAAAGATGAACCTTTAGCATCATCATTTGAAATTTCTCAGAATACTCCTTGTTATGATGAAGAGATTAGGGTTTCAATACAAGAATTCTCTAATGAATTAGATTCTATTCCTTTTGGTTTTGATACTAAATTTGATGAAGGCCAAGCTGTTCAAAATTTTTCAGAAGTTGTTTATATTCATGGTTATGATAAATCTGCTGTTCAAAATCATTATGAAGATGGTCTAATTTTTAATAGATATGATGATGAAATTGAAAAGAAAGACCCAGAAATCTGTGAGGTGTGTGATAGGTCAAAATCTGATCAGCAAATTCAAGAATGCATTCAGTCTATTATTCTTGAACAGCAAAATCCAATGCCTGATAGTCATTTATTTGAAGACAGTGTGGAAAAGGAGGTTCAAAGTGTTGACATTATTGGTGATACTATTCAAAAATTTACAGAGAAAATTCAGGCTGATCCTGATGTCTTTTATCGCCAATGCCTGATTAATATTCATGGAACAAAATATTCTTATGGACAGCTTGTGTTTTTCATAGAGCAAGAGGAGGTAACTTATGGAAGTTTTTATGATCCAATAGCAGATTATTTAGAGTCAATACCAGGTTATAAATCTGTTATTTCAGAGACACCATTTGATGAAAGTGAGTATAAGTTGTTAGATCATTACTCTTCATGTTTTCTAATATTTCTCATTATATATATATTTGGAGTTGGAAACAAGTTTTGGTGGGTTGATGAAATTTTCTCCTGGTTACATTGGAAATGGGATTACAATTTGATTTAGTAAATGGAACATTCCTCACGGAAGATATTTGTTTTCATTGTATATACCGGTGTGAGTGAAGTATAATAAAGACTCCATATCCCAATGGAATTTTTGCAAACAGGTAGATAAGGTAGCAGATAGAAGGCACTGGTCTACAGGTTCTTGAAGCCTCGTAGGGAGGACTTCATCCCGAAGCTGGAGCCAGATGTTAAGTCAGTAATTTGTTTCTTCAATTTTTGTTTGATTTGCATTTAATTCTATGTTACTCATTTGCTTTAGTTTGGTTTTTTGCTTCCTTTAAGAGATTTTTAGTTTTCAAGTGAAATTTTGAGCTTTTGCCTTTAGACTTTTTGTTTTATTTTTGATCCCATAGATTATTGAAAGTTTTTAAAAGGTCATCATGTTGAATAATGGACTCACAAATTTCATTACAAGCATACTCATCACTCAAACATCTTTTAAACTTCATGCAAAATGACAAAAAGTTGTAAAGCAGCATCCAGTTTACAGTGAAATGCATAGATCACTGAGAATTCTGCTCAGTTTTTCCTGTTTTGGGTTATTGAAGTAAAATGCCGACCATGAGCAAATGAAGAGGAATTTTTGAAAACCAAAATAGTTTTTTTTTATAAGATACCCATATACAAAAACCTCTCTCATTTTTGCAACAGCTGTCAAGGTTTGAAAGATTCAGTTTAATCTTTGAAGCCTATTTTTCAAGGATTTTAAATATTTAATATTTTCCTGTTTTAGTGTTCATTTTGCGGGGCATATTCTGATTGACTGGAGATGAATGTTTAAAAACCAAGAGAGGATTTTGTCCACAATGGACCCATTTACAAAAATCTCTCTCATTTTTTACACAGGTGTCACCAATTCATAAATAGGGAAGCTTATTTGACACCTATTTTCTTGAAATTCGCCATATTTGTCAGGAATTCGATTTGCTATTTTTAGTCAATTAGTTGAGTTAGTTAGTGAATGTAACTGCTGGGTAGTTTCAATTTTGAACTAATGAAGGGGATATAGAACTACTTCTTTGTAATTATAAAAGAGGGACAAAGGGACTGAAGAATGGTTCTGATTTTTGGGAGCTACAGGAGGTCTTCAGACTGCTTTTGTCTTCAGACTTGTTCAGGAGTTAAGTACCAATACTCTTATATGCATTTGATGATGAAATTATGAGATATATGACATTTTTCCCATTTATTTTTCTGTGTTGGATTCATTATTGAACTTTTTTAGTTTCTTAATTGATATATTCATTACTGGTTTATGTGTATTTGCTGGTGATGCTTGTCTTTTATGAATGAACCTCAGCATAGTGTTTATGTTGGATCTTGTGTGATATATTATGCATCTTTATCATCTTCTATTTATGATTTAGTTATTACTTTTCTCATGAATGCATTCCCTATCTTTCTCCAAAAGTTTACAACCACTAAAACATTGTAGAAACCCTAAACCTAATCTGTTTTATTGAATTTTATCTTGAGTGTGTGTTGGCTTGTTTCTCTGGCCTTAGAAACAATTTCTAGCACAAACATCTTTGGCGCTATTGCCGGGGAACGAAGTTGAAGTATATCTTCCCTGGGATACTTATCAGTTTTACTGGTTTAAGAGGTGAACTTAAACCAGCACTTTTTGAAGGCTATTTTTCACCAAAGTTTGACACAGTGGCTACTAGAGGAGTTGGAAGAATTAGAAGGTTTCAGTCATCCCCAGCTTTATGCAGCCCTAATTAATTTGAACTACTGTCACCCCTTTCTCTTTCTGAGGAGAAGAAACTAAATCTGTCTTGACAAATTAATTGGCGACTCCACTATTTCAAGATGCAGAGGCCAATGTCCATGGAAGCTATTCTGGCTCAAAGGTTTGCACCTTTCAATTTTTCTGATATTCCAAGTTTTCCAAATCCAGTACCTACTATGGATGTTTGTGGAGATTGTCTTCCACGGTTTAGAGAAAGCAAAGAGGATAATCCATCAGATCACCTCATCAAATTTCATCAATGTATGGTCCAGTTAAATATCCAGCATGAAGATGTGTTCATGAAGATGTTCATGTATTCACTTGACCAAGATGCACGAGATTGGTATTTTTCTCTTCCCGCTATTAGCATTTCTTCACTGAAAGAATTCCACACATGCTTTCGGAAATGTTGTAAGTATCTGTACTCAGCTGAACTCTTTTTAAAAGATTGTTGTGAGCAGGCTGATGTTTATAACACAATTTCTGATTTAAAAAATCATGATGATGAGTGCAATCAAGGGTTCAAAACATGTCATGAAAAAGTTCAAGTTTCAGAATTTGTTGAAGATGAAAAGGTAACATTTTCAGATACTACAGTAAAGGAAGAATGCCATGATCATTATGATAATCAAGTTGTTGTTTTAGGTCAGTTTGAGGATTATTCAGGTGATGAGATCAGTATAGATAGTTTGGAACATTCTCATAATGATTTCAACAGCCTTAATAACCGGTTGAATGCTAATCCTTTTGAAGATCAATCTCTAGTTCAACAAACTGTTGAAAATCATTATTGTGTTAAAGATCAACTTTGTATTGAAGGAAAAGATGAACCTTTAGCATCATCATTTGAAATTTATCAGAATACTCCTTGTTATGATGAAGAGATTCGGGTTCCAAGTCAAGAATTCTCTGATGAATTAGATTCTATTCCTTTTGGTTTTGATACTAAATTTGATGAAGGCCAAGCTGTTCAAAAATTTTCAGAAGTTGTTTATATTCATGGTTATGATAAATCTGCTATTCAAAATCATTATGAAGATGGTCTAATTTTTAATAGATATGATGATGAAATTGAAAAGAAATACCCAAAAATCTGTGAGGTGTGTGATAGGTCAAAATTTGATCAGCAGATTCAAGAATGCATTCAGTCTATTATTCTTGAACAACAAAATCCAATGCCTGATAGTCATTTATTTGAAGACAGTGTGGAAAAAGAGGTTCAAAGTGTTGACATTATTGGTGATACTATTCAAAAATTTACAAAGCAAATTCAGGCTGATCCTAATGTCTTTTATCGCCAATGCCTGATTAATATTCATGGAACAAAATATTCTTATGGACAGCTTGTGTTTTTCATAGAGCAGAAGGAGGTGACTTATGGAAGTTTTTATGATCCAATAGCAGATTATTTAGAGTCAATACCAGGTTATAAATCTGTTATTTCAGAGACACCATTTGATGAAAATGAGTATAAGTTGTTAGATCATTACTCTTCATGTTTTCTAATATTTCTCATTATATATATATTTGGAGTTGGAAACAGGTTTTGGTGGGTTGATGAAATTTTCTCCTGGTTACATTGGAAATGGGATTACAATTTGATTCAGTAAATGGAACATTCCTCACGGAAGAGATTGTTTTTCATTGTATATACTGGTGTGAGTGAAGTATAATAAAGACTCCATATCCCTATGGAAGTTTTGCAAACAGGTAGATAAGGTAGCAGATAGAAGGCACTGGTCTACAGGTTCTTGAAGCCTCGCAGGGAGGACTTCATCCCGCAACTGGAGCCAGATGTTAAGTCAGTGATTTGTTTCTTCAATTTTTGTTTGATTTACATTTTATTCTACGTTACTCATTTTATTTAGTTTGGTTTTTTTCTTCCTTTAAGAGATTTTTAGTTTTCAAGTGAAATTTTGAGCTTTTGCCTTTAGACTTTTTGTTTTATTTTTGATCCCATAGATTATTGAAGGGTTTTAAAAGGTCATCATGTTGAATAATGGACTCACAAATTTCATTACAAGCATACTCATCACTCAAACAGCTTTTAAACTTCATGCAAAATGACAAAAAGTTGTAAAGCAGCATCCAGTTTACAGTGAAATGCACAGATCACTGAGAATTCTGCTCAGTTTTTCTTGTTTTGGGTTATTGAAGTAAAATGCCGACCATGAGCTAATGAAGAGGAATTTTTGAAAACCAAAAGAGGTTTTTGTTTGTAAGATACCCATATACAAAAAAATCTCTCATTTTTGCAACAGCTGTCAAGGTTTGAAAGATTCAGTTTAATCTTTGAAGCCTATTTTTCAAGGATTTTAAATATTTAATATTTTCCTGTTTTAGTGTTCAGTTTGCGGGGCAGATTCTGATTGACTGGAGATGAATTTTTAAAAACCAAGAGATTTTGTTGTCCATAATGGACCCATTTATAAAAACCTCTCTCAGTTTTTACACAGGTGTCACCAATTGAGAAATATGGAAGCTTCTTTGACACCTATTTTCCAGAAATTCACCATATTTGCTAGGAATCTGATTTGCTATTTTTAGTCAATTAGTTGAGTTAGTTAGTGAATGTAACTGCTGGGTAGTTTCAATTTAGACCTAATGAAGGGGAGATAGAACTAATTCTTTGTAATTATAAAAGAGGGACAAAGGGACTGAAGAATGGTTCTGATTTTTGGGAGCTACAGGAGGTCTTCAAACTGCTTTTGTCTTCAGACTTGTTCAAGAGTTAAGTACCAAGACTCTTATATGCATTTGATGATGAAATTATGAGATATATGACATTTTTCCCCTTCAGTTTTATGTGTTGGATTCATTATTGAACTTGTTTAGTTTCTTAATTGATATATTCATTACTGTTTATGTGTATTTGCTGGTGATGCTTGTCTTTTATGAATGAACCTCAGCATAGTGTTTCTGTTGGATCTTGTGTGATATATTATGCATCTTTATCATCTTCTATTTATGATTTAGTTATTACTTTGATCATGAATGCATTCCCTGTCTTTCTCCGAAAGTTTACAACCACTAAAACATTGCAGAAACCCTAAACCTAATCTGTTTTATTGAATTTTATCTTGAGTGTGTGTTGGCTTGTTTCTCTGGCCTTAGAAACAATTTCTGGCACAAACATGTCCCAATGTTGCTCTCAAATTCTTTACTATTGTAGGTGGTGGTAGGTCGATGATAATTACAATTTTGGCAAGGTCGACCAAGATTCCATTGCGACAAACTACATGGCCCAACAGAATTCCAAATGGGGCACAAAAGATACATTTATTTAAGTTTAGTGAAATTTGATACTGACGATGGTGTTCCAACATCATCCTGAGGCTCTCAATATGATCCTTAAAGATCCCAAATATTTTCTAATCATCAAAGTATACCTCAATAAATTTATGGATAAAATATTTGAAGGAAGCCACTATTATTCTACGAAAAATAGCAGGAGCATTCTTGAGTCCAAAGAGAATTTCCATGTATTGGAAACAACCCCACTTTGTCGCAAAGTTTGTCTTATGTTGATATTCCTTTGTGATTCTAATATAATGGTATCTAGAGAAACCATCAGTAAATGAATAAATTTCTTGACCCCCGACACTTTCTAGTACCTCATCTGTAAATGGAGTCGAAAATGGGTCATGTAAACAAGCATCGTTCAATTTTCTTAGGTCGGCGCAAATCCGCATTTCACCAGTAGTATTTGTATCTTGCACTACTATCATACTGATCCATTATGAATCTTCTACAACTTCTATGATACCTACATACAGCATTCATTCCAGCTTTTCCTTGACTTTTTCTTTATATCGCAGATTCAATCGGTATGGTCTCTACTTGATAGGTTTTACATCGTCCTTTAAAGGTATCTTCATTTCTCCAAGGTATCCAACAATCCATTTCATTTATGATAATTTCATAGGGAACAAATATTGAAACTCATGCAATAGATCTGTGGTTTTCTTGAAAGTCACGTCATCCCAGTAATCTCTAATATTAGAAAATTTTCGATTCTTCGAGGTGCCAATATTTACTTTCTTGATTTTTAGTGGATTCAAAATTTGGTCGCTAGAAACACCAAATCCTTCCACTACACACGTACCTTCATACTCAGGTATGTTTACGTTGAGTGGGTCATTGTCGTCGGGTTCTCCCGTCACATTGTAGCACTCCATCCAGTGTTGGATTGTTGCACCATGCTGATTGAAGATTGTCATTGCGACATGGATATTTTCAAATATATTTGTATTAATTACCTGCAATGTGGTATCAATCAACAGATGATTATCAACAAATTCAAATGTGTGTATAAATCCAATAGCTAATTCATCCCATTTAATAGTTCTTTGTCTCAGTTTAACTGATGTATACCATCTCCTTGGTATCATGTGTAACATGTGTATGAACTGATGAACCCATTCCTATCATGAAAATCCTCCCATGTCGCACGACAATACTCAATAAGGTGAACAAGATTAGTCATTCATGTATACTTTTGACTAGTATAACTGATCTCTTCTCCAAACCTTATCTCCATCAATATTCGACATTGTGGCTATTCCGAGATAGATTCTTTATGTGCGACCCACCATCTGGAAGGTGTAGCTTTCAACACAAATTCTAGGGAGGAGAAGCGTTGATGTTCTGTGACTTTTTCTTAAAATTCTATCAGAAAAGATGAAAGGTTAGGTAAACCTTCGTAGCTAGGTAACTCACTTTCCTCAATTCCTACCTGTCACACAGACCTTGTAACTCTTGCGCACTTTCTTATGGAAAGTCCATGCATATGTTTCTGCCAATTTTCCAATGCTTCACCAGAATCTGATGTACAGGAGATAATGCTTCTCCAACTAAGATTTCCATATGTTGGATTTTTAGAGTCGTCCCTTACAAACATGATTTTATAAATATGGTCGATATAGTCGCCTTGTCCTTAACTATTTACAGGCTTGACATATCTCTGACCTTCTAGTGGATCAATTAGCACGACCACCCTTAGCTCTAAATCTTCAAATGATAAGATTATTTCCTTAAAATTGATGGTTTTTTTATTATCGATCGCCCATTCAATCCCAAAAAGTGCAGGATATGGGTTTTTGTCATCGACAATTTCAATTACTTCAAAATTAGCATACGTTATTAGACCTTCTACCTCGACAGGAACTTGCGTTAGTCAACCAATATGTGTGAATTTCGACTGAATTGCTAATCTGAGTTGAATGGGGGACCAATCTAGTCATGGTTTTCCCATGCTTTCCCATGTTTGTCTCGTTAAAATGTTGACATCAGATCCAAAATCTTAGATAATCTAATCCATGTCATAATCTCCCATCCGTCCAGTCATTCTTAAATCACGACCAGTCTTTAGTGTTTTTCCCACTTGGTGTACTATTCTGTGTGGTCACACTTCTTTTTGATGTTATTCTATTATATTTGTCAATTATGTGACAACATCTTTATCATGGATTAGTGATAAGCAACTTTTGAAAAAATCTTTAAGTTTACTAACCTTTCTCTTTGGTTGCTTTCAGAACAACTAATCAAACCTTTTAGACATATTTATTGCTTATCTTCTTAGACTTGTAGGAGCACACATCGACGCTTGATTCTTTTCGATGAAATATGGTCTCACGTCCCAGAATACTTCATTTTCTCTTTGGAAGTCGAACAACACTTTATTTTGTTTTGTTGGTCGAACCTACATTTGGTCATTGTATGCATTTTGGTCTGCTCCGGTCACAACACCTCCTCTTGTCATGACAACAATATTTGATTCTCTCGGCTCAGTTAAAATCATTTGGATATTATGGTTGGGATTTTGCAGGGGGTTTGGATTTCCCACATTTCTAGCCTTCCATTTTGCAATCATATCCAGACACTATTAAAAATTATATTGATAAAAGGATTTACAATACAAACATGTATTGTAGTGCTCTCATGGTCCCTAGAAAAATGTCATGGTTTTCCATAATTATAACATATGGTTTGGCCTCTTCCGTGACAAAATCCCGCTCCTCCTTGTTGTTTTCCTCGACCTTGAAAAAATTCAACCACCCCATTGGTTGAAGGTATTGTTTTTCTGGATATTGATTTTGTTGATATTGGGGTTGAGGAAATGAATTATGTTGATATTGGACCATTGAATACTGAGCTTGTACTCACTCAGGTTGCATCTTCTCTTCATTCCTCATCAAATAGGTATCCACCATTTTCTCCTGCAATGGATGGAAATATCTGCAATCCTTCTCATCGTGGCCTACTGATTTAAAAAATTTACATTACAGACTAGCCAACGTACTTACAATCTTCTGCAAGTACAAAAACTCTTCTGACCGATCACCTCTAATATGGCATATTCTACACCAAGGCATCCCTTGTGCATTTATCGAATTCGTCGCTCCTGCTGCGACATAGTTAATGAACGTTGGGAAATTGTCCTTGTGTTGTCCTTCAGTTCTGCATCTGGTACACCATCTTTCTTCTTGGACATCCTTCTCTTTTTTAATGTCATGGATTTGTAGCGTAAAGTTAGCTAGTTGCGACTGAATTTGCATAATTCCTGCACCAGTCTCTCCAATCTGTGAGGATTCCAACTTTATTGTTATCTCCATATCTTCATTATACGCCGCAATATTTTGTTGCATCAATGAAATCTGGATGTGCAGCAATAGTGCTGCAATGAACCATTCCTTGTGTTGTATGTCCAAGATCTAAAATATTACTTTAGCCATTAATGTCTTAAATATCTAGTTGAAGTCCCACACAGACTTTGTAGGAAATTGCTTAATCTCTTTAATCTTTGCAATACACTGATATTTAGATTTAGGCTTTCTAAATTTGTCTATTATTCCCACTCTAATTTGGTTGAGCAGTTTCTGTCTGACTCCTAGGGAACCATAGAAAAATTCATATACTAGTCGAGCACACGACCCGTTAGAGTTGTTATCATCAACGCCTTATTTATTACATCATCTTGGATGTGTCGCACAACCCATATGGGTTCACATAGAAACCAATGTTGCTCTGGGACTTCTAACCCATTTCCATTAAATATCGGCAACTTGATATTGTTTCCAACCATTATATTGACTCTTGGTATTTTTGGACATAAATTTTAGCTAGCGGGACTCCCTTGTCTTATATTTCCACTATTATTGTTAGCTATATTTACAAATCGACTACGATATGAGTTTGTGGGTCTTACCTCCGGAGATGTATGTGGGATCCTAGGTGTGTTGTGCTCAAACTCTGGATCTAGAGCTTCTTCTTCTTCTTCTTCTCTTTCTAATATAATATGGCATCCCTCTTCTTCGTCGTAAGAACGTTCATCAAATTGTGACATCAAATTGTAGTATTACACTCTGGTCGTACTGCAACTTCCTCTTCTTGTCATAGTTCTTCTTATTTTTCCCGATCGAAAAATCCTTGCACTTCTTAGATGTCCACCTTCTAGTGTGCTTCCGCTATCACCAAAGAACATCTCAACTTAATTTGCTCCATTTTTCGTGCACTTCTTCTACGACATAATCCATGTCTTTATATACAGTGCTTTATTCGTCGAAGTCTATTCTCGGGATTCCTTTTTTGCATACAAACATCTTTATCCAAGTTCTGAAAGATGTCAAGTATCTTCCTCATGGTCCTTGGAAAATTTTTCTTTCTGCTTCATTATATGATGTTATTGTGTTGACAACAAACTCAGTAATATATCCCTCCTAAATAGTGTCTACCCAAAAATCAACAACCCTTGACATAGGGTTGCTAATATTCTTCATTAGATGAATTAGCTGAGGATTCCACTCTGTCGATTCTCCCCCTTGGAAATTTTTCCGCTGGGTCGCTAGCTTCGACAACCATTCATACAACACAATAGAAAAATTGTAAAGTAGAATTTCATGAATATCTATATAGAGGTATCGCTCCAACAACTTTTTTGGATTCAACTGTGATCCTTCACTTTCTTCCCGTGCAAACTCTAATGCATTAGAATCCACCCAATCTTGAATTTCTACCTTCGTCAAGTGCCAAAACATATCCCTCACCACAATGATTCACGGTCCCGACAACATAACCATTTTTGGGGGTTTATTCCTTCGACCTGTGTCCAGACCTTCTTATGCGACAAAAAATCCCAAGATATCGTCCTGACAGAGAAAAGATCAGTTGGAAGCACCTGTGACACAGATGCAGTCTCACCCAAGATATCTCTTATGGGTAGCTACCATGACCATGTTTTTGCAGTTGGATGGGGAATTCTCCTCTCCCAATACCTTACCAATTCTCTCTACCTAAGCTGGTCATAGTGTCTTGCTTATATTTATTATGCACATTCAAAATATTACTCTACTTAGTCATTCAAAGAGATTATGACAGTGATTATAATGCTTTATTAGCAATTCCAACTAGAAACAGTGGGATAGATGCATACAAGAACTATGTATAAGCAAATATATAAACATGTGTTCACAACATACATTCATGCAACATAAACACATCCATCAAATACACATAGACAAATTATTTAATGTGGAAACCCATCCAGGAAAAAACACAAAGGCACTCTTCATTTGGCATGAGAAATATATGCATCTTTCGTCTATGCACTCGGCTTCTAGACTTTGTTCCTAAATAGTGTCTACCCAAAAATCAACAACCCTTAACATAGGGTTTCTAATATTCTTCATTAGATGAATTAGCTAAGGATTCCACTCTGTCGATTCTCCCCCTTGGAAATTTTTCCGCTAGGTCGCTAGCTTCGACAACCATTCATACAACACAATAGAAAACTCGTAAAGTAAAATTTCATGAATATATGTATAGAGGTATCGCTCCAACAACTTTTTTGGATTCAACTGTGATCCTTCACTTTCTTCCCGTGCAAACTCTAATGCTTTAGAATCCACCCAATCTTGAATTTCTACCTTCGGCAAGTGCCAAAACATATCCCTCACCACAATGATTCATGGTCCCGACAACATAACCATTTTTGGGGGTTTATTCCTTCGACCCATGTTCAGACCTTCTTATGCGACAAAAAATCCCAAGATATCGTCCTGACAGAGAAAAGATCAGTTGGAAGCACCTGTGACACAGATGCAGTCTCACCCAAGATATCCCTTATGGGTAGATACCAAAACCATGTTTCTGCAGTTGGATGGGGATTTCTCCTCTCCCAATACCTTACCAATTCTCTCTACCTAAGCTATTCATGGTGTCTTACTTATATTTATTATGCACATTCCCAATATTAATCTACTTAGTTGTTCAAAGAGATTATGACAGTGATTATAATGCTTTATTAGCAATTCCAACTAGAAACAGTGGGATAGATGCATACAAGAACTATGTATAAGCAAATATATAAACATGTGTTCACAACATACATTCATGCAACATAAACACATCCATCAAATACACATAGACAAATTATTTAATGTGGAAACCCATCCAGGAAAAAACACAAAGGCACTCTTCATTTGGCATGAGAAATATATGCATCTTTCGTCTATGCACTCGGCTTCTAGACTTTGTTCCTAAATAGTGTCTACCCAAAAATCAACAACCCTTAACGTAGGGTTTCTAATATTCTTCATTAGATGAATTAGCTAAGGATTCCACTCTGTCGATTCTCCCCCTTGGAAATTTTTCCGCTAGGTCGCTAGCTTCGACAACCATTCATACAACACAATAGAAAACTCGTAAAGTAAAATTTCATGAATATATGTATAGAGGTATCGCTCCAACCACTTTTTTGGATTCAACTGTGATCCTTCACTTTCTTCCTGTGCAAACTCTAATGCTTTAGAATCCACCCACTCTTGAATTTCTACTTCGTCAGGTACCAAAATATATCCCTCACCACAATGATTCACGGTCCTGACAACATAACCATTTGTTGGGGTTTATTCCTTCGACCCGTGTTCAGACCTTATTATGCGACAAAAAATCCCAAGATATCATTCTGACAGAGAAAATCTCAGTTGGAAGCACCTATGACACAGATGCAGTCTCACCCGAGATATCTCTTATGGGTAACTACCAGAACCATGTTTCTGCAGTTGGATGGGGATTTCTCCTCTCCCAATACCTTACCAATTCTCTCTACCTAAGCTATTCATGGTGTCTTACTTATATTTATTATGCACATTCCCAATATTAATCTACTTAGTTGTTCAAAGAGATTATGACAGTGATTATAATGCTTTATTAGCGATTCCAACTAGCAACAGTGGGACAGATGCATACAAGAACTATTTATAAGCAAATATATAAACATGTGTTCACAACATACATTCATGCAACATAAACACATCAACAAAGTATTTAATGTGGAAACCCATCCAGGAAAAAACACAAAGGCGCTCTTCATTTGGCATGAGAAATATATGCATCTTTCGTCTGTGCACTCAGCTTCCAGACTTTGTTCTAGATATTTTCCACACTCTATACATACTTCTCTCTCCTCTCATGCTCTTTAGTCGCAAGTCTCTGAAGTTTTATCTCCTTCACCCTACTGTCGATCTGCACACAACCTTGATCGATTCACTCTTCTTTTTTACTCTACTATCGATCCACACATAGCCTAGATTGACTCACTCTTCTCTTCGACTCTACTTTCAAACACAGACTAACTCGGAAGTAACATATGTAATTGATTGATTAGGAAGTGACAGACTAGGAAGTAAACCGCATATAGCTCAGGTTCTTCCTTTTATAGACTCTTTACCTATCATTATCAACCAACTTCATTCTGTTAGCCAACATGTTTTTATTCCTATTCTAATACATTCTCGTTACAATTGTTAATAGGCACTATTGGCCCAAAATACAAAGATTATTTTATTCCCTAAAGCACGCATGTCTCTAGCCCACTTCTTTCCCATGGTTTATTGAGTTGTCCTTTTTATCCATTGCATGCCATCTATCATGGTTCCTTCTACTGCGATTGCTCTCTTCGTAGCTTTCCCTTCTATTGTGGACTTATTCCTTGAAGGTTTCTTATTTCACAACTTTCCTCCTCCTGCTACTTCTTCTTTCTTATCTCTTCCTCTATCATAGTTTGCTCTGTCGTGTGATCAGACTCTTCATAATCCGAGCAGAATTCTAACTAAATTCTACCTATATTATCCTAAGGCCAACATGCCATGATGTATTTTCAAATGATCGGTTTTGTTATGTACCTGACAAACACAATACCAAACATATGCTTTGCTGTGAACACCATGATCCAGTTCTTGACGGAACTGAGACATGTTCACCTGATTAGGACAAAGCATGTATTGAAGTACCTGAAGGGCACAGATGACTATGGGATCAAGTATGAAGTGACTCAGGGGATTAACCTGCACAGTTATGTTGATTCAAATTGGGTAGGAAACTCCACTAATAGGAAGAGCACTTTGGTATACTGCTTCAACTTAGGATCCATTATGATCTCCTAGTTTAACAGGAAGAAGTCATGCATGGAATTGAGTAAAGCAGAGTATGCTGCAGCATGTTCAGCCAGTTGTGAGGCAGTATGGCTTCAAAAGCTACTGTCTAATTTTTTTATCTCGATTTAGAGGTGACTTTCATCTTTTGTGACAACCACAATTGCATGAAATTGTCATAGAAAATGGTGTTCCATGACAAGTCAAAGCATATTGAGATCGGGTGTCACTATATCTGGGATATGGTGCAGAGAGGAGAAGAGAAGCTCTACTACGTGGTGAAGGACGAGCAGATAGTCGGTGTGTTAACCAAGCCATTATCCATATTGTAGTTTGAGTACTTCATAGAGGGAGTTGGTGTCATCCAGATCGAGATCCCTAGAGCAAGGGAGTTTCGAGTTCTCGCATGGTGGTAGATGTAGGTAGTCCTTGAAATGTAATGCATCCTGGTGCGCTCCCATGCTAGAAATGATGAGAGAATAGAAGATGGAAATGCACTAGAGAGAAATATCACGTGGTAGGAGACAAAGGTAGTTCGTGGAAGTGATGAGTCCTAGCATGCTCTCATGTTGGAGATGGTTCTTGCAAGGTGGTAGATGTAGGTATTCCTTGGGATGTAATATGTCCTTGCATGCTCCCATGCTTGATACGATGAGATGACCACCGGTCATGAATACACTTGGTGTGCACCTAGTATATTCCCGCATAGTGGTAGATGTAGGTAGTCCTTGAGACATAATTCTTGCTAGCGTGCTCCTATGCTAGTAGAATGCAGGTTGACCATGGAGAAACATAATGCACTTGGTGTGCTCCTAGGTGATTCTCGCATAGTGGTAGATGCAGGTGGTCCTTGGGACATAATCGATCCCAATGTGCTCCTATGGGGGTACAACACATGTGGTCTTGTAACATCTCCAAATTTCATAAATAAAATAAAAATAAAAATAAAATAAAGTAATGATCTAATTGTTGTCTATTAAAAATAAAAGAATCAATGCAATATCTCAGTTTTCTTTCAACTTAGAGGATATAGTTACGACACATTTAAGGTGACCTTGGTATAACTACAACAAAACGATAACTAAATCATATTATATTTAAATGATGTTTTAGTCTTTTATCCATTTATTATAAGTTTCTTTTTACGATGATATTAGCCTGTGATTTAATTTTATGACAACACTACTTTTATGGTCGTCAAGTTTATAAAGGAAATATCTTTTAAATTTTTTTAGTTATAGTCAATTTGCTTGCTATTTATGCTCTAGGTAGTTTGTTAAACTGCACTATGATCTTGAGGGTTGGGTTATGGTCTTACTTAGCTTGAGAGATAACGCATAAACCCTTTTATTTATCTGTAAGTGCCCTATGGAGGAGATTTATTTCCTTACTAGACCACATCCAAGGGTTCTAAAAGACAAAGAGGAATAAAATAACTTGAAGAAAAAGCGCTTGTCTAACCTTGGGTTATAGCTAGCACCAGTCTAAAAGTGATGGAAAAAGTTATGAAAAGTTCAAGTGTTAAATCGACAGGTTGAAAACATCCGAGTTTGGGTATTGTTGAAACAAAATCAACACGATAGAATTAA
Organism: Pseudotsuga menziesii; assembly: GCA_001517045.1. Taxonomy (NCBI): domain Eukaryota; kingdom Viridiplantae; phylum Streptophyta; class Pinopsida; order Pinales; family Pinaceae; genus Pseudotsuga; species Pseudotsuga menziesii. The sequence goes on along the minus strand of LPNX011131209.1, from coordinate 1,252,657 downwards.
ATAGACCATGTGATAGTCCTACAGCCTCTAGTTGGAGTGCAGACCTATCCAATCCTAAACCCTAAGGTTTAATTTACTTTATTTTCCTCTTTCATGCTATGTTGTTTGGTTTTTTCCCAAAGTTAGAGCCATGGCTCCTTGGCTCTGGTTCTTGGCATGAGTATACAGGTTTGTGGCATGTTAAACAGGATCTGGACCATTTCCTTATTTCATGATACTCCATGCGTTAAATATTCCTCCACATTGGTTTCAAATCTGCAATTCGATTCGCACTCTCTCTATGTAAAATCAACATCAACTGTGGACTGTTGGGAACCTCCTTCATCATTGTAGGTAAGTACTCCTTGAATCACTTTATGCTTTTATTTTCGTTGCTTCCCTCATGAAATGCAATATAGTAATGACATATGGGATGTGTTCATGCAAGAGTCTTCGACCATGGTTGCAGCAACAGGGTAAGGTTGTTCTTCACACAGGAAAAATGACCACTACTTCAGTAACACATGTACCTGGAACTCTTTTCTCATTGTGTCATTGTGGCTACGTGGTTTTGTGGCTTTGCAGTATCTGGATGGAAATCCATTCATGTGTTTCTTGTTGTTGATCAACAAAATGGTAACCTTCTTGGTTCTACCTCGTGGCATTTAAATTAGTTTGTAAAAAGGTCTTCCTCGACAAAAATATTTCAGGATTGTAATGTGTTTTCTTAGTGTCTAAGGGTTTTTAAAAGGCGGAAGTCTTCTTTTAAGGTTTAAATAGTCAACGGACTATCATTTCAAAACTCATAAATGTTTAATTTTATGTGAGATTCTTCTAAGGGTTTGATGTAATTTTATATAGTTGATTCTATTATGGAATTGATGTCTCAATTATCAACTCTGTGGTTTCGTTTTTCAATTAAAACCTTGGTAAAGGCCGAAGGGACATTTCCATTTTCCAACAGTTAGTTGACTGGTATAATGTTACGGTAGTTAGTCTTATTACTCAATTTTTTATCTATTTTTGAGATTGCGGACGTAAGGCCACCGTCAAGTCGTTAAATTATTAAGTGGATACCACTATCAAATGGAAAATAATTAAGTGGAATTCGTAAGGCTATTGCAAACCCTTCTTTAAGGTTTTTATTGTATGTTCTTATTTAATGGATAAAAATAAATGGTCATTTTCTTGCGACAAGGGTTGCGGCCTGTTGATAATATTGATTTAGTATTTTTCTATTGGAGTACATACTTGTATTTGGTTGGGCCATATAGCCTCTGTTTCATTTAGTCGAATACCCTCAGCAAGGTTCGATACAATAACCTAGTTAATTATTACTTATTTTTAAATGCTTAGTTTACAGTAAAAGGTAGCTAGGATTTTTGGGTCGTGAGGCCAAAGTATTGTTCCATATGTTTTAGATTTACAATTTGATATGTTAAATACATATATATTATGACAAGGTTTAAGCTGTAACAATGTTAATATATTCTTTGTCTAGTAATATTTCAACATTGATATTTTAATATTCTTATGGTAGTGTAAAAGCATTTCGAGGGTTTATAGGTTTTACATTCTTGACTTATATTGCTTTTAAAGTTAGAATCTAAGTGTTTATATACTATTGCCCTAACCTGTGAATATTGTATTTATGCTTTTAAGATTCTAAAATTGAGAGATAAAAACTTGAGTATTAAGTGTTTAAAACTATAATATTTATGTCTAATCTATAGAGTTGGTTTTATTCGTTCATAGTTTTATTTAATTCTTAATCCTAGTTTAAATACTGGCTAACACTTTTAAGGAACAGATATGATAATATTATCTAAAAGAAAAATTCGAATATACCCAATGATAAGGGAGGAATTCGAAATTTAGTGAAAAACTGAATAAATCTATGTAGATCTATAACATAAATGTAGTATTTGAACTTAAGACAGACGAAATAATGAATTTAAAAATAATTGATTGTAACATCATAAGAAAATAACTACTTAACTACACCTTTTTCTTTAAAAGAGCATACATATTATTATTTGGTTACCATTAAAATTCTCTAGATACTAAAGCATACATTTAAACACTATACAGATCCATGATCATTTTAACCAGTTCTAATTCTAGAAAATTTTGCTAGTTATAGAATCCATTATCATCCATAAATATTCCAGATCCAGTCATTGAATTAAATCACAAACAATAATGAAATATTTTAGAACCTGGATAATTTGCAGAAGGGAGACAAACACCCAAAGGAGATCATTCCACCCAACCGTCTCCTGAAGCGGCCAAGATTACTTGCTTAGGACCCCCGATCCTGTTCACTAAACTACTAGGATGAATACGTTGTATAACAACCCACACAGAGAACTCTACAACTTAGCACTCTATAGAAGACTTACTCGGCATTTTGACTTTAGCTATCCCCTCATCGAATTCCTTGTGTGCTTGACCTTTTAGTTTGCAGCAATGACAAGGTTCATTCACTTGGAATAGATTGTAGTGAGCCTCCTGCTCAATTCGATGGTATTTATAAGATTTCCTAGGTCTTTGGGTCAGTTCTTAAATTAAATGATCCGCCTGCTCAGTTCCCCCTCTCAGGGAACATGACCACAATTTTAGGGATTTTGCTTCCTACAATAACTAGAAAGTGAAATGCTAGTGCTGCCACTGTTCAATTATCCTTCTGCAGCTGCTCATTCCTCCTAGTGGGTTAATGAACACTCTTTCAACATTCTCCTTTGGATAGGTATCTCTTCATTTAATTATTTGAATAAAATAAATATTCAATTACCGTCATACTTAACCAACTTGGTCATAAAATCTTTACAATAATTTTAACATAACGTTTCCTCAAATAAATAAAAATAATAATTTTTCAGTTCTAGGTGGGTTACAAACAGCCCCCCTTAAGTTTAACATCATCCTCGATGTTGTTTAATTTTATTCTAAGTCTTCCTGGAACAGAGCTGGATATGCCTCCCGCATATGGCTCTCTAATTACCAGGTTACTTTATCTGGACTGAGATGTTTCCATTGCACCTTTACCTGTCAAATGGTGCAATTTCGGAGAAAACTTTCCCTCCTGTCGAGAATAATATTTGGTTCCACTTGAAAATATCCTTCAGGTTCTACCTGAATAACATTCAAGTCGATCACATGAGTAGCATCGTGCACATACTTTTTCAATATGGAAATATGCAAGACATTATGTATTCTAAGATTAGGTGGAAAAGCTAACTAATATGCCACTGGTCCAACTCTTGAAAATATTTCGAATGGTCCACAATACCTGGGTGCTAATTTATCACAACACCCCGACTTAAAGGAGCTCTTTCGAGGTTTTACCTTAACAAATACAGGCTCACCTACTTGGAATTCTTTCTGAGTTCTTTTACGGTCGGCATGACTCTTTTGTCTATCCTGAGCAGTTTTCAAATTGTTTTGTACCTGTTTCACTGTTAGTTCCAGTTCTTTTAAGAAGTCAAGTCCTAACATCAATCTGTCAACTGGATTACTCCATGTAATAGGAGTATTACATTTCCTACCATATCATATTTCAAAAGGACTAAGTTTAGCTCAAGCCTGATAATGATTATTATACGCAAATTCGACTAATTGCAAATAATCTTCCCATTTCTTGGGATAGTCTCTAACATACATTCTTAACATGTCTTCTAGTACTTGATTGACTCTTTCTATTTTTCCATCCATTTGCAGATGATAAGAAATACCGAAATTCAATTTAGTATTTAGTCCTTTAAACAATGATTTTCAAAAATTACCAGCAAACTTAGGATCTCTGTCAGAAATTATTACCTTCGGCATTTCGTGCAATCAAAAAATTTCCTTCATAAATATGTTAGTAATGTTAGAAGCCTTATGAGTTGTTTTAATAGGTATAAAATGTGTTTCCTTGCTTAATTTGTCTACCACTACCATTATTGAATCATTCTGTTTCTGATTTTTAGGCAAACCAGTTATAAAATCAAGACTGATAACTTCCCATTTCCAATTTGGAATTGACAATGGTTGCAAGAGATCATTTGGGTGTTGATGCTCAGCTTTAACTTGCTAACACTCTATACACCTAGCTATATATTCATCAACTCCGTTCTTCATGTTAGGCCAAAAATATTATTTTCTTAACATTGTTATCATCTTTTGATACCCTGGATGCCCGGAATATGGACTTTTATGAACTTCATTTAAAATCAGCAATTTAATTTCTGGTATGTTAGGAACATAAAGTCTGTTTTTATACAACATTAATCCTTTTTCATTTAAACTATAATATGTTTGTACATTTTCAGATTCATTCTTAGCTGCTTTTTCTCTTAGGTTTCGGTATTCCTTGTCCATTGTTATCCCTTCTTCCAATTTTTCATCTAATTCTATTTTCTAACTGCTAATGGAAGCTATACAAATTTTTATTGCATTTCTTCTTAAGGCATTAGCCACTTTGTTTTCCTTTCCTTTCATGTGTTTGATTTCAAAATCATATTCGTTAAGGAAGGCTAACCATCTAGCTTCACTTACGTTCAAATTTTGTTGATCAAACAAATATTTTAAGCTTATATTATCAGAAATTAGTAGAAATCTTTTACCAATTAGATGATGGTGCCACATTTTTAGAGCATGAATTATGGCAGCAAATTCTAAATCATAAGTTGCATAATTATTTTCATGTATTTTTAACTTCCTTGCTTCATAAGCAATTACGTGACCTTCTTGTGTTAATACTCCACCCAAGCCTTCATTGTATGCATCAGTGCACACAACAAAATCCTTGTTTGGATACGTTATTTTTAGTATAGGTGGCATAGTTAATAATCCTTTTAACTTATTAAATCTTTCTTCACACTTTTGATCCCATACGAATCTTTTTCCTTTGTTCTGCAAAGATGTTATGGGGTTCGTGATCTTTGAAAATCCTTCTATGAATTTCCTGTAATAACCCATAATTCCCATGAATGATCTTACATCACTTACATCTTTGGGAACATGCCATTCAATTATTGATTTAATCTTATCTGGGTCTACTGATATTCCTTCATTGGATATCATGTGTCCTAGATACTGTATCTTATCTTTATAGAATTCGCATTTACTGAATTTAGCATACAGTTTATGTTCTCTTGGAACCTGTAGTATTATTTGCAAGTGTTCATCATGTTCTTCTTTCATTTTCGAGTAAATTAATATGTCATCTATGAAGACAACTACAAATTTATCTAAGTATTTACTTAGCACACTGTTCATTAAAAACATAAAGGTGGCCGGAGCGTTTGTTATCCCAAAGGGCATAACTACAAACTCGTAGTGCATGTATCGGGTTCTGAAAGCAGTTTTAAAAATATATTCATCTTTGATTCTGACTTGATGATATCTAGATCTCAAGACAATTTTGAAAATATCATCGCTCCGTGTATTTGATCAAACATATCATCAATGCGAGGCAAAGGATATCTATTTTTAATTGTTATTTTGCTTAGTTGACGGTAGTATATACATAGACGTAATGTACCATCTTTCTTTTTAACGAATAAGGCCGGTGCTCCCCAAGGGGATGCGCTTAGCCTTAAATAATTTTTGTCTATTAGTTCTTGTAATTTTAATTTTAATTCTTTAATTTCTAAAATGTTCATTTGATATGGGGCTTTTGAATTTGGTACAGCTCCTGGTACTAACTCAATAGTAAAATCCATATCTCTCTTTGGAGGTAATCTTGGAATTTCTTCTGGGAAAACATCTAAGAAATATTGTAGGATTGGAATATCATCAAATTTCAGCCTATCTTCTGTATCCCTGTGTTTCTTATTTATTATGTGTACAACAAAAACTTTGCAACCTTCCCTTACCACCTTTTCCATTTGTAAGGATGAGATTTGTCTAATAGAAATTTTCCTAGGTATCCCTTTGACTGTAATTATTTCTCCTTTATCATTTAAACAAGTAAATGTTTTTTGAAAACAATTTAAAACTACTTGATCTCTTTCCAGCCAATGCATACATATTAAAATATCATAAGATCCTAACAACAATATGTTTAACTTTACTTGAATTCTAAACTGGCTCATAAACATTTCATAGCTTTAAACATAATTAACTACTTTTATTTTGGTTCCTGTAGCTAACTGAACCAACCAAGACTTTTCAAACTTTTTCAAAGATATATTGTATTTTTCTGCGATGCTAGGTGACACATAGCTTAAACTAGCACCTATGTTAATCAAAATATAAACAAATTGGTTTTGTATCATACCTTGTACTTTCACCATGGAATTTCGATGATTAGCCTGTCGATTTTCCAAGGCTGCATTAATTATGTGCATTTCATTCGCTACGTCACCCATGGTTTCCTCCTACTGGATGGTATGTACATTGTTGTAATTTCTTCTTTTGTTCATACAATCCTTTGCATAGTGAGGTCCCTGGAATTCCCAGCACTTTACAGGTTCTTTAGGTTCATTGTTTTTAACATAATTATTAGGAATGCATCTGTCTTTTGGTGTTGTAATGTTTTGTTGTGTTTTATTTTTAAAATATGTTCATTGATAATTATTCTTAGAGAAATTCCGAGAATTATTTTCGAAGTTTTTATTAGTTTTAAAACCTTTTCTTTTCTGGTCAAAGTTACTTGCTCTCTTATTCTTCCAATTAGGTGTGCTTTCTCTCTTTTTACTTTGTTCTTATTTAGAAGTTAGCTTTTATCATTGCCTCTTCAAGGGTCTTTGGATTATCAAATTAAATTATATCCTTGAATCTAGTAGGCAAACAGCTTAGAAACCTCTGTATTTTAGGATTTTTGTCAATTATATATGGTGCATATCTTAGTAAACTTAGAAATTTTCTACTTAACTCTTTCATTGACACTGAACCTAGTTTAAGCTATAAAACTCTTTAGCTCTTTCTTCATAATACTGCTCAAATAAAAAAAAAAATTAAGCATTTTTTAAAGACTCTCCAGGTTAAATATTTTTCTTTAAGGTTTTTAACTCTTTTTATGTCCCTCCACCATATGTCAGCTTTTTCGGTTAGGTTGTAGACAGCCATCCGGGCTTTCAGTCTATCAAAGTAGTTATAAATCTTAAAGTACTTGTTCATACCTGATAACCAAGCCTCGTCTTCTTCACACTTTTCCACTTGCCTGTTAAACATTTGAGGTTTTATTTTTTTTAATTCTCTTGAAATCTCTTCATACAGTTTATACTTCCTCTTTTTAGGACCTCTATCACTTTCACTACTTTCACTAATGTATGTATACTTTTCTTTGTGTGATGATCCTTTAGCTCTTGAAGAAGATTCACTATCAGAAAATTTTAATTTCATACCTTTGTGTTTGTATCATACGATTTCATAATCAGTTTCATACTCCTTTCTTTTATCTTTACCTTCGTTGTGTATTTTGTCTAGTAATATCTGATTTAGTTTCTCCTGAGCTCTTAAAATTCTTTCATTATCTTCTTTCATAGTTTTCAACTCAGCTCTTAAATCTTTTATTATTTGAAGTATTTCTAATGGTTGATTATTTAATTCCACATAAATGTTATCGGGATTATTGTGATGGGATCCATCTTCAACAGATGCTTCAACTATTTCCTGCAAAATACAAATTTATATTTCTGTACATAAATAGTTTTAAAATATGATCAGTAAATTGTGTTTCTTGTTTGCATGCGAGTGAGCCAATCAGGCCTAATATTTGGAAACTCGCTCTAATACCACTTGTAACATCTCCAAATTTTATTAAAAAAAAAGTAATGATCTAACTCTAGTTTATAAAAAATAAAATAATTCATGAAATATCTCAGTTTGCTTTCAACTTAGAGGATATAGTTACGACACATTTAAGTTGACCTTGGTCGAACTGCAACAAAAGGATAACTAAATCATATGTTCTTTAAATTATATTTTAGTCTTTTATCTATTTATCATAAATGTCTTTTTACGACGATATTATGCTGTGATTTAATTTTATGACGACACAACTTTTTTGGTCGTCAAGTTTATGAAATAAAGTCTCTTTTAAAAAATTTCAGTTATAGTTAGTTTGCTTCCTAGTTATTCTCTAGGTTGTTTGTTAGACTGCACTATGAGCTAGAGGGTTGGTCTATGGTCTTACTTAGCTTGAGATCTAACGCATAAACCCTTTTATTTATCTGTAGGTGCCCTATGGAGGAGATTTCTTTCCTTACTAGGCCACATCCAAGGGTTCTAAAAGACAAATAGGAATAAAATAAATTCAAGAAAAAGAGCTTGTCTAACCTTGAGTTATAGCTAGCACTAGTCTAAAAGTGATGGCAAAAGTTCAAGTGTTAAATCAACAAGTTGAAAAAATTAGAGTTTGGGTCTTATTGAAATAAAATCAACACAATAGCATTAAAGAGACCACATGATGTTCTTGCAACCTCCAGCTGGAGTGCAGACTTGTCCAATCCTAGAGCCTAAGGTTTAATTTACTTTGTTTTCCTCTTTCACACTTTGTTGTTTGATTTTTACCGGCGTGAGAGTCGTGTCTCCTTGGATCTGGTTCTTGGCATGAGTATTTAGGTTTGCGGCATGCTAAACAGGCTCTGGACCGTTTTCGTATTTCATGATATTCCATGCGTTAAATATGCCTCCACCATGGTTTTGAATCTGCAAGTCAATTTGCAATCTCTCTATGTAAAATAAACTTCAACTGTGGACTGTTGGGAACATCCGTCGCTATTGTTGTTTTCTGTAGGTAATTACTCCATGAATTTTTTTATGTTTTTGTTTTCGTTGCTTCCCTCATTAAATGAGATATAGTAATGACCCCTAGGATGTGTTCATGCAGGATTCTTCAACCATCATTGTGGAAAAAGGGTAAGGTTGTTCTTAACGTAGACAAAGCAACCATTGCTTAGGTAAGACATGTACCCTCAACTCTTTCCTCATTATGGTATCGTGTCTACGTGGTTCTATGGATTTGCGTTATCTTCATGGGAATCCATTCCTTTGTTTCTTGTTGTTGATCAACAAAATGCTAACCTCCTCAGTTATGCCTCGTGGCATTTAAATTAGTTTTTAAAAAGGTCTTCCTCAACCAAAATATTTCAGGACTGTAATGTGTTTTCTTAGAGGCTAAGGGTTTTTAAAAGACGGAAGTCTTCTTTTAAGGAATATTTAAAAATTCGATGGACTGGTATTCCGAAACTCATAAACGTTTATTTTCATGTGAGATCCATGTAAGGGTTTGATGTAATTTTACACAGTCGATACTATTTTAGATCTATTGTCTCAATTATCAACTCTGTGGTTTTGTTTTCAATTAAAATATTGCTAAAGTCCAAAGGGTTGTTTCTATTTTCCAACACTTAGTTGACTAGTATAGTGTTATGGCTGTGAGGCTTATTACTCTGTTTTTGATCTATTTTTGAGATTGGGGTCGTGAGGCCACCGTCAAGTTGATAAATGTTTAAGTGGATACCACTTTCATATGGAAAATACTTAAGTGGAATTCGTAAGGATATTGCGAACCCTTCTTTAAGGTTTTTACTGTATGTTCTTATTTAATGGATAAAAAGAAATGGTCGTCTTCCTGCGACAAGGGTTGCGGCCTGTTGATAATATTGATTTAGTATTTTTTGTCGGAGTACACACTTGTACTTGGTTGGGCCATAAATCCTCTGTTTCATTTAGTCGAATACCCTCTGCAGGGTTCGATACAATAACCTAGTTAATTATTACTTATTTTCAAATGCTTAGTTTATAGTAAAAGGTAGCTGGGAATTTTAGGCCGTGAGGCCAAAGTATTGTTAGATCTTTTTTAGATTTACAATTTTTTTGTTAAATACATATATATTATGACAAGGTTTAAGCCATGAGGCTGTTAATAGATTCTTTTTTCTGGTTATAGTTCTGCGTTGATATTTTAATATTCTTATGGTAGTATAAAATCCTTTTGAGGGTTTACAGGTTTTACATTCTTGACTAATATTGATTTTAAAGTTAGAAGCAAAGTGTTTATATACTATTTCCCTAACCTTTGAATATTGTATTTATCATTTTACAATTCTAAACTTGAGAGATAAAAACTCGAGCATTAAGTATTTAAAACTATAATATTTATGTCTAATCTGCAGAGTTGGTTTTATTCGTTCACAGTTTTATTTAATTCTTAACTCTAGTTTGAATATTGGCAAACACTTTTAAGGAATGGATATGATAATATTATCTAAAAGAAAATTTCAAATATACCTAGTGAGAAGAGAGGAATTCGAACTTTAGTGAAAAAATTAATAAATCTAAGTAGATCTATACTATAACTATAGTATTTGAACTTAAGACAAACAGAATAATGAATTTAAAAATAACTGATTGTAACATCATAAGAAAATAAATACTTAACTACAATTTTTTCTTTAAAAGAGCATACATACTATTGTTTAGTTACCATTAAAAATCTGTAGATACTAAAGCATACTTTTAAACACTATACAGATCCATGACCCTTTTAACTGGTTCTATTTCTAGAAAATTTTAATAGTTATAGAATCCATTATCATCCATAAATATTCTAGATCCAATCATTGAGTTAAATCACAAATAATAATGAAATATTTTAGAACCTGTATAATTTGCAGAAGGGGGGAAAACACCCAAAGGAGACCGTTCCACCCAACCATCTCCTGAAGCAGCCAAGATTTCTTGCTTAGGACCCTCGAGCCCGTTCATTGGACCAGTAGGAAGAAGACGTTGTATAACAACCCACACAGAGAAATCTATAGCTTAGCATTCAATAGAATACTTACTCAGCAATTTCACTTTAGTTATCCCCTCATTGAATTCCTTGTGTGCCTGAATTTTCAGTTTGATGCAATCACAAGGTTCATTCACTTGGAATAGAATGTAGTGAGCCTCCTATTCAATTCTATGGTATTTATATGATTTCCTAGGTCTTTGGGTCAGTTTTGAAATTAAATGAACCACTTGCTCAGTTCCCCTTCTTAGGGAACATGACCACAATTTTAGGGATTTTTCTTCCTGCAACAACTAGAAAGTGAAATGATAGTGCTGCCACTTGTCAATTAGGCTTCTACAACTGCTCATTCCTCCTAGTGGGTCGGTGAACACTCTTTCAACAGTATCCTTTGGATAGGTGTCTATTCATTTAATTATTTGAATAAAATAAATATTCAATTACAATCATCCTTGACCAACTTGGTCATAAAAACTTAACAATAATTTTAACATAATGCTTCATCAAATAAATAAAAATATTTATTTTTTAGTTCTAGGTGGGTTACAGTTATGTTGGACATGAGGTGTACATTTGGGATGCCCTTTGTGTTCAATGATGAGATGATCTCGATGCAACGAGAAGACGGTAGGAGACGTAGGTGATTGCAATGGCAATGTAATCTATGGTCTTGGGTTGTACCTACGTGATGGATTCCTTGGGGATATGATTAAGACCTAGATGAGGGCTAGGTCTATATCCAGCATGAAACAGGTTTGGTTCAATAGAAACTTCCTATGACGGATAGATCCAATAGATTTCACTAATCAATGATTGACAAGATGAGGACTACAACAACAACAACAATGATGATCCAGCGACAATGACTTGACCAGAAGAGTTGATGATTGTGGTGAGAGAATAGCTTCCTAGTTAAGAGGGAATGTTGTTGTAAATGTAACTTCGAAAGATATTTTATTGTATATTATTTTTGTATTTTTTTTTGCCCCCATTGGATATGTTTTTCCTATTTTCGGGGTGTCATTAATTTTCTTAGTCATTGAGGTAAAACCTATGTCATAATTCATGGCAATAGTCCTCATAATAAATAAAATAAAATGTATTTTTTAGTCTCCCTAGGTAAAGTTGGTCCTGATAGGTTAAGAGGTCAGCCCAGTTAGGTTTTAGGTCAATCACATGAAGTGTATAAATAGGGAGGTGCCCTCCCTCATTTAGACTCACACTCACTTACGCTCAAGTGTGCATTAGGAGAGAGAGGACAAGTTTGCTACAGGAGAAACAGAGAGAGTTGTAGAAGACTTCTTATTCTTTGGTTTTTCCATCTTGTGATATTGTATTAGTGACGAAACTATTCTGAGGAAGTTTGTGGGTTTTTCTACTTTATAGTTTCCCCGAGGAAAATCTTTGTGTCTTGTGTATCTTGTTGTGCTTGTTATTCTTTCAGATAAAGATCATGATCAATTTGAATTAAAGTAGAAAAAATAACACCACTGTGATGTAATAGACACCACATCATTTGCATATAACTTCGGATAACTTTTTCTGGAGATCGATGTTTTAGTACGATATGAGTGCATCGATGTGTTAAATGTTATACAGTGATCCTTAAGGGCATAAAATAGGAGTATAAACATGTAAAAAAGGTATTTCCATGTTGTGATCTATGGCTATCAGTGCACCTAAATTATATTGGTGCACCAATGCGATATACATAAAATTAAAAACTTTATAGGTATTTAAAAACCGAAATTTCATACTGTGTATCCATTCAATGATGTGTATGAGTGATATGATTGCACCAATGCACTATTATATAATAAGTGCACCGATGGAAATAATATTGAAAATGCATATTTAAATAGTCATGATCAAATATAACAGATATTTTATTTTGCGGATATTTTTGTGGATGTTTATGGACAATGTGGAAGTGTTTTATATGCACCAATGCAGTTTAGGTTTTCAGGACGCACCAGTGCACTTATATTATTAAAGTGCACCAAAGTAGTTAAAGATACATATGAATGTATGTTTTAACTTAAATGGTATATTCATCTCAAATACTCTTTTGGGATACAACCACATCAATTACAAGACTTCATCGTATACATATGATGCTTAAACTCATCTTATTTTTAAAAAAATGGTTTCAAAACTATACTGGAATTTAGATTGTGATATGGATCTGAAAATTTATTTTAAGAATATAGGCATGTATTGATTGTTGATTTCACTCAAATGTAGGGAGACAAAGTTATAATATTAAATGGCCAATTCTTCAAATTTCAACTTACTCCATATTGTTGAAAGTGCATCGAGTTCTCCCTTTCCATCTACAGTAACTTTAGATCTTATTTATATTTTGATTATTTAATTGAATTTATGTTATTTATACTTGTGAATCTGAATAACAATTTAAACTATTTTGTAGGATCCTGATTCAGGATCGCATTTGGATGCACAAAATATTCCACTAGTTGAAAAATGCAGCAAGCTCTTATCAAAAGCAAGATAGAGCAAGCAATTGGTAGATGAAAATGGGTAGATGTTTTACCCCACCATTTGTAACATGCCATCTTCCAACCATAACATTGGGATGTCGATGGTAATTCATCATGAGCTGGATCTCTTTTATGACACCCTAGTAGTATGTGTTTGTTCAAAATGTCAAGGGTTGAAATAGAACCCTTGGCGTGTCACACTCTCCCATTATGTTAATGATTGAATACCCTATCTTGATGGTCTTATACCTCCTACCGCAGTAAAAAATATAATAGGTGATATAGAAAATACAAGTAGGAACACTTCCTTATGCTCTTTTTTTGAAAATTTAGAAGCCAAAAAAAAATATTTTTCATCCTAAATTGACCAACCCCTTTGCATTTGTTCAGTCAACTAAAATTTCTTGTGATCCAAAGTATGATATCAATACCACTCAAAACATTTCTACTAGAAGATCCAAAAAATTGTATGGGCTCAAAGCAAAAATGTCCAAATACACACTAAGGTCAGTCCAATTATTGGAGGGTAGTCATGACTTCTCTCTTCATGTGCATTTGTAAACTAATTACCGAAATTCTTACAACCACACTTTGTATTGATCTTGGATATTTTCTCTACATATGCCAGATGTTGGAACCAAATTCTCCTTTTGTGGTAATAATTTTATGATTTCAAATTTTAAGATAGATGCTGCAAATATTGAGTTGTTTATCATTATAAATGTACTTGTTCCTCCCAAGAAATCAATAGCACTTATGCCATTTTGTTCTCCTATTTATCATTAGTCTGATTACTTGAATATTGTTAAATACAAACATATCATTTTCATTTATAATATGTGTTATATTTTTAACATTAAGCTAGTATAACATTAGGATCTTTAACTAAGAGAACAACAAGCACAACAATCAAACACAAGAGACAATGAACACAGTGTTTTTCCTTGGGGAAACCATAAATGGAGAAAACACCGCAACTTCCTTAGAGATACAATCAGCACCAAAAGTAAAACCCCAAAATGGTAAGATGATCTCCCAACAGCAATAACCTTCTTTCTATCTAGCCCTAGTGTCTTCTCCTTCCTCAACTATGTGGTACACTTGAGTGTGTATGAGTTGTGTACTAAATAGAGAGGCTAGCTCTCTATTTATACTAATCCCAAAATGACTAAAACCCTACTAGGGTTGAACTCTCTAGGAGATTCTAATAACCCTAGTGCCCTGGAACTGTAAGAACTTTAACCCTTAGACAATAGGAGGGTTGCCCACAATGACTTGACATGACTTTTTTACATTATAGATCTTCCTGATCGAAACATCGAGGCATGACATGACTCAACTACATTACAAATACATCCCAGAATAAACATCGGGTTACAATACATAAGAAATACAAGTGAATACATTCCGAAGTTACATATACATCAACACTCCCTCTTAACTAGGAAGGTATTCTCTCAACACAATTTTCAGCACAAGTCTTCTTCTCTGTATCATCTGGGTCATTGTCAAGTTCTCGTCATATTCATCTTCAAGTCATCTTCATCTAGATCTAGATCATCGCTTGATCTGGATCATCATCACTGGATCATACTCGATCTGGATCATCATCACTGGATCTGGATCATCATCAATAGATTTGGATCATCACTCGATATGGATCACCATCACTAGATCTGGATCATCACTTGATCTGGATCATCACTTGATCTGGATCACCATCACTGGATCTAGATCATCACTCGATCTAGATCACCATCACTGGGTCTGGATCATCACTTAATCTAGATCACCATCACTGGATCTGGATCATAGCTCAATCTGGATCATCACTGCTGGATCTAAATCATCACTCGATCTGAATCATCTCAGAGACATCATAACTGGATCTGGATCATAGCTCGATCTAGATCATCACTAGGTCATCATCTTATGTGTTATCTCATGATTCTTCTCATCATGGGAATTTCTACAGAGCCAGCCCTTTTTCATGTTGGTTGTAGGCCTACCTCCTCGTAGGTCTTTGGTAGCCCTTACATCTGACCTACTCATTAGAATGGCCAGCACTCACATCTGACCTTGACTCGTCAGAAAGGAACAGCACTTACATCTGACCTTGACTCATCAGAAAGGAATTCAGTCCTATACTGAGGGTTCCTGGTAACTGACCAGGTGCCTCCATTTAGAGAATGGTAGTATCCCTTACATATGACCTACTTGTTAGAATGGTTGGAACTCACATCTGACCTCCTCATCAGAAAGGTGGTAGCCCTTACATCTAATCATTTAGGACCTCATCCTATAGTCACATCAGAATGGTTGACACTCACATATGACCTACTCATAAGAAAGGCGGTAGCCCTTAAATCTATGTTGTATCTCATCCTACATTAGAATGACTGGCACTCACATTTGACCTCCTCATCAAAAATGAGGCATCCCTTACATCTATGTAGGAACTAATCCTACATCAGAATGGCCGGCACTCACATCTGACCTACTCGTCAGAAAGGAAACAGCCCTTATATCTGATCAAGTGGGAACACATCCCTCAATCACATCAGAATGGCCATGCGCTCACATCTAATCATGTAATACTACATCTTACAATCGTCTTAGAAAGGCCCTCAGTCCAAGACCAAGTATTCCTGGTAACTCACCAGGAAGCTCCATTCCAAGAATGGAAATAGCCCTTATATCTGATCATGTAGGAACCAATCCTACAGTCATATCAGAATGGATCAGCACTCATATATTACATGGAAGGAACCAATCCTCTCACCATGATAGAATGGCTCAGTGTTGTAATCTCACAGATCACATAAGGTTACCAATAATACATACAAAAATATACAGAAATATACACAGATACAAGAGACAAGAACAGATAGGATGAACATATTATATTATTCTCAATAGATCGTACAAAGCCAAGAACTGAACTAAGTTCTTGTGAGGCTCAACAGCCTAATATATACAGGTTACAAACAGTTACAAAAATAACTACCTGTCGGTTCGGTGAACCGACACGACTATTAGTTAGCAGACTTAATTACTGTGTTTGCTCGGCCGACCGACTTAGTCGGCTGATCGACTAAGTCGGTCCCTTGACTTAGTCGGCTGATCGACTAAGCCGGTCTTCGTTCAAGTCGACTTATGTCGACTCGCTCCTTCTACATCTCCCCCATGAACAAAACACTTCTTCGTCCCGAAGAAAAAGGTAAGTACAAAAATGAAGTCCTGTCGAACCTTTCAGACTTGCTCCTGGTGAGGACTATGTAGTCGGATGGTCGGTCGTCTCTGAACACACACTTCGACGATGGCGGGAGCTGTGATGGCAAGTTGACGCTGGAAATCTGTCCATATCTGCAGGGATTTCTGGATGTCGATGGTTAGAGTTGTTACACTTGATAATACTGACATCTTTTCGGCCATGGGTATTTCTGCAATATTTTCCATGCTAGGGCCCAACAGTTGGGTTTGTTCGTCGGCGGCATTAAGGAGTCTTTTCATCTGCGGACAGATGTTGTCAACCTTCTCCAAGTTTGGTAAGGCTTGTTGTACCCACTGATGAGCTTCTCGTTCGAGTTTTTGCAGCTTGCTACTCTCCATCACAATCTTTTCTTCAAGGGTCTGCCTCATCTCTGCCTCTGTCATTTTCCGACTTTCCAAGGCCTGAATGCCTTGTCGTGTCTACCTGCTCTGATGATAGACCTACCCATAATGAGTCGGCCAATCTCTTAGCACTTCTTCAGTAACAATGGATTCCTCCATATGGTCCTGTAAAAGTTTGTAAGCCTCTGAAAAGGCAGTATGCTGGGTCAGGAGCAGTCAAGCAGTCTCTTCCTTTTGTTCAGCTCTAGTCCCTTGGATATGTGTCTGGATAGTCGACACCAAGCCTTCAAACAGCTGATATGCCCTTTCGAGTGGTCATTCCGTAGCAGTTTCGACCGGTCCTGGGGTGACTGTTTGTGCGAGAGACCTACATTTGCCGAGAAACTCGACCTGTTCAGCCTCCTTATCCCTGAGTTGTTTCCTTACTGTTTTTGTCCTCTTTTTTACTTCTTTGGCTAGGGTGTTTAGTAGTTGGCCGACCTCTGTTTCGGTCAACGTACTTTCATCCTTTAAACTTATCTGTAGCCTGGATGGTCGATGCTGATCTGTCTGTTTCTTTTGTTTGTCAGCATCTTGCTGCGGAGTGCCTGCAGTAGTAGAGGTTGGTTATGTGGTCTCCTTTTACTGCTCTGTTGCCTTGTCTTGAGGACCTGCAGAAATGGAAGGTGGAACAGAGGTCGAAGGTGCTTGTGTCTGAAGGGTTGGTTCAGTGGTCGGGGGTTTTTGTGGTTGAGGAGGTGGTATGTCCACTTCCGGCTGTGAAGATGATGGTGGTTTTGGTTGTGAATCAGGGGGTAGTGGAGGTGGTGGAGATGATGGTGGGGAAGGTGAAGATGGAGGGTTTCCTGATCCTGGTGGTGATGGAGAAGTGTGTTGTGAACTTTGGTCGGAAGACATAATGTCTTCTTCTGGTGGGAGTTGGTAGTCGGTGAAGGTCTGTTCATGCCCTGATATG
Organism: Pseudotsuga menziesii; assembly: GCA_001517045.1. NCBI lineage: Eukaryota > Viridiplantae > Streptophyta > Pinopsida > Pinales > Pinaceae > Pseudotsuga > Pseudotsuga menziesii. Next base: position 1,234,881 of record LPNX011131209.1, on the reverse strand, counting down.
TCGCCACCGTCGTGGATCCTTGTAAATACTGTTGTTTGCTGGGCATATACCTTTTTGCTTGCTTTCAGTGGTGTTGTTGTCCGTATTGTTTGTGCCGACTTGAATAGTCCAGGTAGCATTTGAAAGAAGGCTTTGAGTTCAGCGTCCGTGCTGGCCCTGGCCCTGAGTGCCTCCGGGATGACTCTTTCATATAATTCTGGGGAAACGTCGGCCTGCTGCCCCAGTTCTTGCTCCTCGACTATGGTGGTCGGGGATGGAGGGGGAGGGTTCGACACAAGGTCGACTATATTTTCAGGTGTCGACTGAGTTTTAGCTTTCTTGGGCCGACCCTCCAGAGCTCCTGCATCAATAAAGCGTTGAAACTGGGTTTCAACAGTTACCTTATTAGCCCGGGCGTCTTCGACAATGTCGAGTGCTACTGCTGCTAGTTCCTCGTCGTCGTTGGTGGAGTCAGCAAGGACAAGCTTACGCTTACCCTTGCCTTGCTGTCTTTTCTGTAGCTTGATCTTCCTTCGGGCGACGGCTATCTCCTTTGCCAGCTTTTTGATAATGCTCCGAGACACAGCATATTCAGGGTTGTCTTCCTCCTCGACTTCTTCTGTCGGTACCTGCAGTGGGTCGGCACCTACTAGAGTCAGAGTAACTGGCGGCTATACTGGTTGTTGTGCTGGTGGCGGTGTTTGTTGTTGTTGTTCTGTCGACGGGGGGTCCACTACGGGTGCAGTCGGATGCTTCACCGTTAAGTGCACCCGAGTAGGGGGCACAGTCAGAGTATCCTCTGACACAAAAGTGCTGATGTACAAATTTAGCTCATAATCCTCCTCCTTTTCTTGGTCTGTAAGAGGCTCGACGATAGAGAAGTCGACCTCTTTGGCAGCTGCTGGGATTGGTACCTTTGTGCCTGCCTGTCGACTCAACTCCTGAAAGATCTGTTCGACTGTTGGGTAGTAGTCGAGGTCCTTTGCTTGGGGGTCTTGACCTCGCATATACCATACTGACGTATGGTCGAGAGCTAACTGGATGTGAGACTGAGTTGGGAGGTTTCGTCGGATGTTCTGTGGCACCCTCCACCTTGTCGTTCGAACCTTCAGCTGCTGGAACCAAGTCTCTAGAAAGACTTTGCCTTGTGCCAGCTCATGCAGGGTTCCTCTCTGTGAAAAGGGTTTGAACCTGTGCATTTCAAACATTGTGGGCTCCCGGAAGACTGCACTGCCTTCTGGACAGATATGGTACATAACAATCCATATAATAAGGGAGGGAAATTTGATAATACCTCCCATTTCCTGGCAACGTTCACAGATGGTTTTGACCATGTCGGCCACATAGTCACCCCATCTGTAAATACGTCCATCTGTTGCAATTGTGGCGACCACCTCCAACATTTCCAGTTTTAGGTCGCTGCTCCGACCCGCCAAGGTAAGGGTGACGGCGATGATTTTAGCCACAATTTGTGGCATTCTTGTCGCGATCTGGCCTATCATCAGTCCCTTCGATTTTTTTCCAGTCGGTGTACCTGTGAGTTCTTGGATGAGTCCTTCCTTAATCCCAATTGGGACAGGGTCTCCTCTGTTCGACAGACCTGTAAGAGCCGAAATAACATCCCCAGTGATGTCAATCGGATGGTCGAAATAGAATCGGCCGTTGTGGTAACGACTGATAATAAATTTAACCGCTGCCTCCTTCGTCCCCCCGAAGCTTGCCATGAGTGGTGCGTTAGGGTACTGGAGGATAGAGCTATTTCATATTTTCTCAGCGGCCTGGGTCATTTTACTATCGACAAAGGCCCACTCTTGGATTTCTGTCCAGAGTTTCTGGAAAGGACCCTCCTGGACTTTGGCGTTTTGGATATGTTTCAATCTTTGGACCAAGGGTGTGCCCTCTGCCTGTAACTCTTTTTCCTTGGCCGCGGCGTGGGTAAGCTTAGGTGCCATGATATCAGACTGGTCGGACGGGTAACAGGGTTCGTGGGGTTTAGTCGACGTGGAATGCGAGTGCTCGGTGTGTAAGGGGTGTGGTGAATGAACCTTCGGTGGTCCATTATTTATAGGCGTGGGGGTGGTGGAGTGTCGAACTGGTTGTATTAATGGTGGACTTGACAGTCCAACTGCAATACTCAAGTGCAATCTGGGGGATCTGGTTCGGCGCTCAAGGCCATTAATGTGTGATGGGATTCTAGAGGTCGACAGTCGGTGTTGGTGGTGAAAATGGTCGGCATGACTGGTCGATGAAGATGGTCGATGGTAGTGATGTCGGTTGTCGGAGGGGTGAGTTGCTGTCATGCTGATTGTTTATGAGTGTACGGTTTTGATTTTTAGAATTTTCTAACTTTTTATAGGTTTTTGGTGGTCAGTTAAGACCGTTATATGATTTTTTTTTTATTTTTATTTTTTTCAGTTTTTATATCGTTTAAGTCGGGCTCCATTAACGAGCTTCCGAAATACCAGGCCCTGTAATGTTTTTAGTCGGACCGACCCATTGGGATGTATTTCTTCAACAATGTGCGGGCCCATCCATTCTGTGTGCAATTTCTTGGGCTTTCCTTTTACTCGACTGTTATAGAGTAAAGTAAGGTCACCGACCGACAGATTTTTGTTTTTGATATTACGGTCGTGCCATGCTTTCTGCTGTTGTTTTTGTATTTCCTGGTGTTCGATGGCCATAAGTCTGTGTTCTTCTAGTTTATTAAGTTGAAAGAGTCGATCCTTCCTGGCCTGTTCGACATCGACATGTAGTAGTTGTGCAACTATAAGTGCCTGTTGTCTGAAGTGTAGAGGGACGACTGCTTCTTGGCCATATACCAGTCAAAAAGGGGTTTGATCAATTGAACATTTGTAGGCTGTCCTGTATGCCCATAAGACTGCAGGAATTTTCTCATCCTAGTCATCCTTGTCGGCACTGCATATTTTAGTCAATCCTTTTGTCAGTGTCTTATTGAAAGCTTCGATTGCACCATTCGACTGGGGGTGATATGCTGTACTACGTTGGTGGTCGATGTGAAACTTGTCGGTTAGATTTTTGAAAGTTTTGTTAACGAAGTGAGACCCTTGGTCACTGATCAAAGTGAGCGGACAACCAAATCGAGTAATGATGTTTTCATATATGAACTTAGCAGCTATCTCACTTGAACAGGTCTCGACAGGTTCTGCTTCTGCCCATTTAGTAACATATTCCACTGCAGTGATGATATATCTTGCACCTGATCGTCAGGCTGGGACAGGGAATGGTCCTATGAAGTCTATAGCCTAGATTTCAAAGGTGAGACTATGGTTTACAGAGATCAGGGGCATTTCTGTGCTTGGCAGTGGTCGACCGAGTCATTGACATCTATCACATCGACTGACAAAGTTTTTACAATCTCTATGAAGTGTCGGCCACCATAATCCAGACTGTTGGATTTTCTTGGCAGTTGTGTCGGCCTGAAAATGTCCTCCTGCTGGTCCATAATGTGCTTCGTGCATGATTTGCTCTCGTTCATGGTCGAGTACACATCTTCTAAGAACATCGTCTAACCCCATTTTGTATAGAAATCCATTGATGAGGCTGTATGGAGCAGCCTTCATAGCTAGGATTTGTTTCTTCTTAGTGCTCAGACCTTCTGGTGCCTGACCTGTCTCTAAGAACTGAGCAATCTCCTCCAACTCTTCTGGTATTGCTTCTATACGAAATAGATGTGCATCCAGCAAGTCATCATCGACTCCATTCGGTTCTTCTCCTGTGTCGATTCGGGATAGGTGGTCAGGTCCGACATTGAGCTTTCCTGGTCGGACCACTACTTCAAACTCAAACTCTTGAAAGAGAAGTAGCCATCGACAAATTCTCCCATGGTGAAGAGGTTTGTTTACGAGATACTTCAAAGCTTGATGGTCGGTGTAAAATATGAAGGGGTTAGCTAATAGGTAGTGTCGATACTTCTGAAGTGCAAATACCATTCCTAGGGCTTCCCTTTCCGTGGTCGAATAGTTCTTTTCAGCCTTATTTAATTTTCGACTGCTGTAAACTATAGGGTAATCCATCCCATCATCTCTTGGTTGAGTCAGGATTGCTCCAATTGTTGTTCCTGATGCGTCGATATGCACATGAAATTTGGTCGACCAATTTGGAAATTTAAGTATTGGTGCTTC
>LPNX011131209.1:1099114-1230474 GCA_001517045.1 Pseudotsuga menziesii | reverse complement strand
AACTTCATTCAGGATTTCATCAGCATAAGGTGTGGGAAAGGGATCTGTCAGTGTGACTTTATTCAGCTCCTTGAAGTCGACACAGATTCTTAATCTGGTCGGGTTGTGTTTCTTAGGCTGTACGACCATGGGACTTTCCCATTCCGACTGGTCGATAGGGTAGATAATCCCTGCTTCCAACATGTTGCCGATCTCCTTTTTAACTATGTCTTTATATTTGTGAGCTAGTTTGTAAGGTCGTTTCTTGACAGGTCGGACATCAGGTTTAGTGTCGATTTTCATCTCTCCCATTTCTTGAACTAATCCTTTCAAATCTTTATAATCCCTTGCAAAGACATCTTGGAATTCTCTAATTAAGGTTACTATTTCAGCAGTTTGTTGTTCATTCCAATAGTCACCAATCTTGGCTATTTTTGGTCGGTCGTCATTTGAAATGTCTACCTCCTTAGTTCTTACTTTGGCATCTAACCATTCTGGAGCTTTAGCTTCATTGATCTGTCGACTTCCTTCCTTGAACTGTGAGAATGTAGCAGGGAATTCGGCTGCAGTCATTTGGTCGAGGTCTGGTTTATCGGTAGTCGCGACCCTTAGCACTGAGTGGATTGGTTTTGTTGTTTCAGCATGGTTTGATTTCCATCTGAAGCTTTTACCTTCGGTGTGTTCATTCTCCAATTTTAATCGGGTCGACTCGACTTTTGATCCTATGTGAAGACTATTACAGTTCTTGACCTGTCGAGGGTCTTTGTAAGGGTGTGTTTCAGTCGGTTGAATGAAATGTTTAATTTGTTGTGCTGGCTCGACTAATTGTTTATCTTCAGGTATAAAGTTGAAGGATTTAATGAAATTGGCTTTTAGTTCATTCCAGAAAAAGGTTTCACCTTTAGCTTCCTCCATCTTATACCATTTTCTAGGTAGGTCGTCTAGGGTGTAAGGAAATAAGTGTGGCCAGGCTCTTTCATCCTTATGTCCAAGTCTTCTCCACTCTTTTTCACAAGTTTGGATGTGTTCTTCTGGGTTTTTTCCTTGGGTGAAGATAGGGATTTGTGCTTGTGAGGTTAACTTCCTGCCACCAAACCTTTCAACAAAGTAAGTTGCAGCACTAGTCCAGGTCTGCAGTTTTGTCTGATGGGTGTCCCACCATCTAGCTGCCTGACCTGTGAAGGTTTCTACTAATCTCTGTAGTCGGCCATGTTCTCCAATGTGTTTAGACACTTGTTCAACATGCATGACTGGGGATTCCCTCTCCTTATACCTAGGTTGTTGCCTGGTGGTTTCGCTGGTCGGTTGTAAGGTAGGGTGTTCTCTGATTTTCCTCTCAAAAATCTTGGGGATAATTGAGACTATAAAGCACTGTCGGGTGGGTTTTTGCTATACTTTTTGGATAGTCCAGCACCCTCTTGCTTGTGTTTCATAGTTTTCTATCTCCCAGTCATATAGTTCAGCATCTGAATTATAACCCACGGAGTCTTGGTTACCTAAATGAAGTTCCCCATAGATGTTTGGTTCAGTATAGTCAGTATTATTGTGGATTTGGTATAGCTGTCTAACATCAACCTCCTCATCAATAGGTTCTATCCAATGCTTTCCTTGGGAAGGGTTAATGGGTACAATAACTTTTTGGCCATTACCTTTTAGCTTGATCCTTTCTTTATCTAAAGATATAGAGGCTTTCATCTTTCGACCCCAAGGTCGACCGACAAGGGCTGGGAAGGAGCTAGATCCTTCCTTTGGGTCAATAATTTCGAAATCAACCTTAGTTGATATGCCTTTAATGGTTGTGTCTACATTTTTCCAAACCCCAATGGGTTCAATGAGACCTTGGTCGGCCAGTTTTAGGTAGATGCCTGACTCATAGAGTCGAGGTTTGCCCATTTGTTCCCATGTATCCCTGGTCATAATATTTACTTGAGACCCAAAATCCAGAACTACTTGTCGTACGTGGTATCCTTCAATTTATAGGTCGACCAGTGGGTCGACATCGTTTTTGTCCTTTTGATTTAGGCTACAAATGTTCTTAGTTTGTTTCTCAGGATTAGTGTTTTTGATTTGCTGCAATAAATCAATGAACTGGCCTACAGATTCGTCGGTTTGAATGAGACGGGTTAACTGCTGGTTCGAGCTAAGTCGACTGTTAATAATGTCTTCTTGCTGTACCATATTTTGAAATATGTGTGTAGCTTCTTGGTATGTGTGTTATTCCTTGCTAGGGTTAGGGTATGTATTTGTGTGTGTGATCTTGCTAATCTGAGGGTTATCAGGCCCAGTTTTGGTGCCTTGTCAAGTGACAATGTGCAAATTCTTAGTAGTTATGACATCATTCTTCTGGACACAAGACAAGACATTAACATTATTTTTATTGCTAATTTTTCCAACATGGTAGGACAATCCTCCAAGGATTGATCGCCTACCCCACAGTGTGTACAAAATTTGAGGTCAGTTCTGTCCTTGTACGGACAATCTATGCATCTGTGCCCTTCTTTGTAACAAATAAAGCATTGTGTGGGTCGACGAATTCGTATTTCGCGATTCCCAATGAATCGACCTGTTCTTCCAAACCCTGGTCGTCGATTGTCATGTCGGCGTTCATAGCGTTGGCTGTCATGTCGACTTTCTGGTTATTGTTATTGTTTTGCTCCGTGTTATGTGCTACTGCATTCGTCTGGTAGACGGCCTGGTAGTTCTGTTTATTTTTCAGGTTAAGATGGCAGTCGGTCGTGTTGTGATTTGCAGTTTCACAGATAGCACACCAGGAAGCCTTTCCATTCTTCATATTGTAAGGACAGTCAGCCGTAGAATGGTCTCCACGTTCCTGGCAAATGTCGCAAAATGCCTTTGTCTGCACAAAACGGACATCTTGTCAGCTCAATTGATGTCGACAATTATCTTTGGAATGTCCGGCTGTTGAACAGTTAGTGCACCAGACTTCTTGGTTCTTGAGTGTGAGTTCTTTCAGGGACTTCTGCATGTTTTCCAGCTGTTCCTCCAAACGGTGGTCGGTCTTATATGCAGGTATGTCTTCATCCATCTCGACCTGCAGAGCTTTTGTCAGCGCATCTTCATACGACTTGACTGATGTGTCGGCGAACTTTCTGTGAGAGTCCTGCAAGGAACCATTGAATCAGTAATTGTTCGTCAATAGTATAGTCTAACTGGCTCAATAGATCCTTCCATCGTTTATCATAGTCGTGGACTGTTTCTCTTGGCTTCTGCGATGTCGTTTTCAGCTTCTTGGCGGCCAGGTGTTTGGCGTCTGGGGTCTTAAAAAATGATAGCAATTGCGCTTTTATCTTGGCTTTTGTTGCTTTGGGCTGCCATTCAGAAAATGTCATATACCATGTTAGAGTTGTTTTCCTTAGGGCTCTGGCGAACTGGGCCATCTAGCGTTCTTCTTCTGTGACCTTGTTGGCCTCCCATATCGATTCACAGATGAACCAATGTCATCTGGGGTCTTCGTCACCCTCATAAAGGGGAATCTGAGCAGATCCGTGACCCATGCTTGAGTCACTATCACTACTCTCGAAAGTTGGCGGGGTGGGAGGTGGGGGTGGGGGTGAAAGAGGTGGGGTCGATGATATAGTCAAACCTGTCGGGGTGACGATGGGGTTTTGGTCGACGGAACTTGTGCCTCCGTCGGTGGTTGATTCTTTCTCGCGGTACAATGGATTGTTGATAATTTGTCTTCTCGATGACCCACTGTCACTTTGCGTGCTCAGGTCTGACTCTTGGTTATCTTCGAAAGTTGTATGTGGCAGGGGGGGTGCTCCTTCATGTGTCGGCAGGAGCAAGTGGATACTACGAAAGGAGGGTGCTGTTTGAAAGGTCACCCAGTTCCCTTCGACCGGTCGGCGTATAACAAGGTGTCGTCCTGGGTAAGGTTCATCACCTAGTCGAATCCAGATTGTGATGTCACCAGCTCTCAGCCGGAGGTCATCTTCAATAATAGTCTGTATTACGGTATGGGAATTGGTGGGGGACAGGGTTACTTCATCAGGAACCACTATTTGGAGAGCTTCTTGCTGCTCTATCCACACTTCCTCTGCCTTAGGGGCCGTCTCTTCGTCTACGCCTTCTTCGTGTCGGTCATGACCCGACTCTGGCGGATTCTCATCTCGGTCGGTCTCCCTAGGGTTTTGTTCTCGACGTAGCTCGTCGGCTCATTCACGTCTGGCTTCCCTTTTCTGCTATCTTTCGTCCCTCTCGATTCTTTTAATGTCCGACATACTTTCATACAGTACTATAAATTCCTCTTCGGTCGATTGTTCATGACTGGCTTAAGTCTGGTCGACTGGTATCCACCATGCTCCCTCTTCGACACACAACCAGCTACCCCCCCATAGCCTACCCGACACTTTTTAGAAAGCTCGGATAGTGTCTATTTACTCAGGAAGTATTCTCACTCCCTTTCAGCGATGAATTTTTTCCACTTCTTCTGTTTCTCCGCCCAGTTAGTATTTGATGGTGGTTCGCGTAATAGTGGTCGAGCTTCGACAATATGGCCTGCTCCTTTTTCTATTAAGAACTTGAACAGCAAAGTCGACAAGGAACACAAGAATTGATCAGTAAATTCTGTGAAAAATTTCTGTCGAACAGTTTCCACAGAAGTCCTGTCTTCGACTGCTTGTTCCTCACAGAAGTCGTCGGCTATCTTTTCGAACCACTCCGATAGATTCGTACGTCCTCCTCGGATCAGTTTCTGGAGTAACTGTTCTTCTTTATTGTTGTCCGGTTTTCTCATCCAAAAGCTGCTTCAGCAGGTGTGGCACGGATTCGACAAACTTTTCGTGAGTGTCAGTGAAAAATCTGGCTTTTGCTTCTGCGACTGTCAATCTGTTCCTTCTCGCATAATTTTGTAGATAGTTAGCAATTTTTCGCTCCCACCAGTCCTTTATCTCCTGCTCTGATATCATATGTGAGCATATATTCTAGTTATGTACGTCCCGGCAATGGAACCAATGTTGTAATCTCACAGATCACATAAGGTTACCAATCATACATACAAAAATATACAGAAATATACACACATACAAGAGACAAGAACAGATAGGATGAACAGATTATATTATTCTCAATAGATTTTACAAAGCCAAGAACTGAACTAAGTTCTTGTGAGGCTCAATAGCCTAATATATACAGGTTACAAACAGCTACAAAAATAACTACCTGTCGGTTCAGTGAACCGACACGACTATTAGTTAGCAGACTTAATTACTGTGTTTGCTCGGCCGACCGACTTAGTCGGCTGATCGACTAAGTCGGTCTTCGTTCAAGTCAACTTATGTTGACTCGCTCCTTCTACACTCAGCCCTTACATCTGACCTACTCGTCAGAATGGCTTTCGGACTCGTCACTTCCCCTTTGAAGGGACCTCGATCTGGAGAACACCAAGCTTCTCCCTGAAGTACTCAAACTTCACTCTGGCCAATGGCTTCATCAACACATCAGCTATTTGATCGTCCATTGCAATATACTGGAGCTTCACTGCTCCCCTCTGCACCATATCCCTAATATAGTGATACTTGATCTCGATATGCTTCGACTTGTCATGGAACACTGGGTTCTCTAACAACTTCACACAACTTTGGTTGTCACAGTGTATACAAGTAGCATCCAGCTGGAGATCAAATAAATCAGACAGTAGCTTCCTGAGCCATACTTCCTCACAACTATCTGAACAAGTTGTGACATACTTTGCTTCAACTGTACTCAGTTCCACACAGGATTGCTTCCTGCTAAACCAAGAGATCACACTTGTTCCCATACTAAAGCAACATCCTGAAGTGCTCTTCCTATCGATGGCAATACCTGCCCAATATGAATCAACATAACCCTCCAGGTTAATCTTCTGATTCATATCGTACTTGAGCCCATAATCAACCATACCTCTCAGGTATCTCAGAATATGCTTTGCTACAATCAATTGAACATGTCTCGGATCTGTCAAGAACTGGCTTAAGGTGTTCACAGCAAAGCAAATATAACGGTCTAGTGTTCGTCAGGTACATCAAGGACCCAATCATCTGATGATACATCATAGCATCAACCGAATCTGATGAAGCATAACTCAATAGCTTTACATTCGATGCCATAGGTGTGGCCATAGCCTTGCAGTCCATCATCAGAAACCTTTTCAGGATCTCTACTGCATAATTCCCTTGTCCAAAGGAGATTCCATCTGCACTATGCCACACCTCCATACCTAGAAAATAATGCACCATACCCAAGTCCTTCATTTCGAACTCAGCATCAAGCTTTCTCTTTGTATCAGCAATCAACCCATCCATACCTATCACAAACAGATCATCTACATATAGTAGGAGCATCACTGGGTTGCCATCTTCAACCTTGTAGTAAAGGTTGGAATCTGCTTTACTCTTGGTAAAGCCCAAACTGGATAGAAAGTTGTTAATTCTGTCATACCAAGTCCTAGGTGCCTATTTCAAACCGTACAGAGATTTCTTCAATCTGCATACATGAGACTCTCTGTCATGTGTCTGAAAACCAAGTGGTTGTTTTACATACACTTCCTCTTCCACTACACCATTCAAGAAAGCAGTCTTGACATCCATTTGGTGTATCTTCAATTTCATCACTGCAGCCAGGGTAAGTACTGATCTGATGGAAGTGTATTTGGCTAAAGGTGCAAAGGTTTCTTCATAATCTATTCCTTCTTTCTGTGAGAAACCTCGAGCAACAAATCTTGATTTATATTTCTCTATGCTACCGTCTGCAGCATGCTTGATCTTGTAGATCTATTTGGAAGTTACAAGTGACTTCCCTTCTGGTCTTGGGACAACATCCCAAACATCATTCTTCATGATCGATTGATATTCTTCGATCATAGCATCCTTCCATTATTTTCGTTCTGCCACTTCTTCATAACTAGAAGGTTCTTTATCAATGAAATCACATAGTAATGCTACATACCTGGAGCACCATATATTTCTGCACCTTGGATAAGTTCTCGTACCCAAGCAGGTTTCCTCTTATGAGGATTCTTCTCTAGAGGTGGATCTATAGGTATTTGTGGTTCTTCAAACTCTCGATCTTCTTCTTGAGTTTCTTCATTCATGGTTGTATCATGAATTCTGGGTGCTTTTGCTTCTTCAGATTCTTCAGCAGGTTTCTTTCTGGATTTCTTGTAAGCTGTGTCTTCATTAAATGTCACATCCCTGCTGATGTCAATCTTCTTGTATCTTGGGAAATATATTATTTAATCCTTCGAGCTTTCATAGTATCCCACAAATATACCCTTCTTTCCTGAAGGATCTAATTTTGTTCTCTTTTCTTTTGGAATGTGTATGTACACTGGACAGCCGAATATTATGAGATGGCTGACTTCTGGTTTCTTGCTGGAGAAGACTTCTTCAGGAGTCTTGTTCTCGAGTACTCTATGTGGAGTACGGTTCTGTACATACACCGTTGTTCTGGAAGCTTCTGCCCAAATATACATAGGAAGATCTTGATCATGAAGCATTAATCTTGCAGCTTCCATGATAAATCTCTTCTTCCTTTCTGCAATCCCATTCTATTGTGGATTATAAGGAGTGGACAACTCCCTCTTAATCCCTGAGTCTTTGCATAACTCTTTGAATCCATTAGATGTGAATACTCCGCCATTATCTGATCAAAAGGTCTTGATATTCTTGTTTGTGTGATTCTCGATCAAGGATTTGAATTCCTTGAACTTGTTGAATACTTCATATTTGTTCTTCATAAAGTAAATCCATGTCTTCTTAGAAAAGTCATCAATAAAAGAAACATAGTATACATACCCGCTTAGTGAGCTTGATGACATAGGACCACATACATTGGAGTGGATGGTTTCCAAGATTCCTTTTGCTTTGCTTTCACTACTTGGAAATGTCTTCTTTGTATTCTTTCCTTTCGCACATCCTTTGTAGACCCCATCATGTTTTGCTTGAATTTCTGGAAGACTTTCAACAGCTTTTCTTTGCAATTGGTAGTGCTCTATAATGCACATGTGCAAGCCTTCTATGCCAAAGTTAATTTGTCTCTACTGTTTCATGGACCAAGGCTTGTTTTGGATGGCCCTTCAATTTGTATAGACCTCCTTCTTGTTCCCCAATCACTACTACATCATTAATAGTCTTTCCCTTTGGCCATATGATGACTTATCCATCTATGAATGCAACCCTCATGCCTTTTGCATCTAATGCAGATATGGAGAGAAGGTTCTTCTTGAGTCTTGGTACAAACAATACATCTTGCATCCTCATAGACTTTCCAGAGTCTAGTTTATAAGAAGATTACCCACTACCTTTTATTGGATATTGGTAGTCATCTCCAAGCTTCACCTTGTGAGGTGATTCATGTTCTGAAAGTTTCACAAATGATTCTTTGAATCCTGTCATATGCTTGGAAGCCCCATTGTCTATAAACCAATCATTGCTTCCCTGTGTGATATTTCTCGTAAGAGAAAAAATCAAGACATATTCTTCATCACTTGAAGAGTATTCACTTTCATATTTGGTTTTCTTCTTGGATGGTTCATCATCCTCTGCAGCATGAGCATGGTGTCTTTTCTTGTTTCCCTTTTTCTTATTTTGTCTTTTAGGACAACCTTTTGCAAAGTGTCCTACTTCATCACAAGTATAACATCTTCCTCTAGAGAAATATTTTCTAGAGTTAGTTTTATAAAAACGCTTACCTCTGGAGTGATGAGAACTTCTTTTGGTTTTCTTGGAATGTAATGGAGAGCTTGGTCTTCACTTCCCATCTTCTCTTCTCTGGCTGCTATCCTTGCTTCTTCTTGAGAGCATTCTTCCCATAGTTTGTTGAACTTGACTAACTTCTTTATGGCACATATCCCTTGAATAAAGGAGTCCCATTATCTAGGGAGACCATTCAATGTGGTCATTACAATCTCAGCATTTTTCACTTCTTCATCTACTGCTTCCAGTTGTTCTTTGATTTGAGAAACTCTTGTGAAGTAAGACTGGATGTTTTCTGCATTATGAATCTTCACATTCTTTAGTTGGTTTCTCAAAGTCATCTTCCGGTTTATGTTCTTCCCTTCAAACAATTTGGTTATTGCATCAAACATAGATTTAGGTGTCTTTAGGGAGGACACCTGTGGTATGAGATGATCCTTGATAGAATCAGCAATTATTCTCTTTTCCATAACCATCTTCTTCTTGTGTAAGGCCTTAGCCTCATCTCTCTCTGGAACTAGAACCTCCTCATTAATGTAGGAGTCCAACTCATTCTCTTCCAGGACCAGGGAAATCCTATACTTCCAGGCTCGGAAGTTATCAACTCCCTCAAGCTTTTCATCAAGCTTAGTATGATCAGACATCTTAACTGAGAACCTCAAATGGAAATACAAAAGATTTAGATCTTACCAGTTCAAGATGTCAGATCTAGATTTGTAGCTGAAATTCTGTAGTGCTGGTTCATAAGCAAATTAGGGTTTTGTTTTTCCAGAGTTTTGTCCAACCAATTGCTTTGAAATTGATCCCTAACTTCGATTTTAGGGAGGAGATCAATTCAGGCCTGGGCTCACTGAAAAATTCCTCTTTTGTGAAAAGCCCAAATTTCTGGCAGTAGTGTCGGGTCCAAAACTAAAAAACCTCAGAATTGGATTCTGCTTCGACAGAAATATGCGCCCTAAGGAGGAGAGTTATTCCAACCTTCTTTTTCTGAAAAACTGTGGAGAGAGATCCACAAAGTAGGAAGCCCTAGTTCCCGTAGCTGCACAGTGTCTTCTTCTCAGGTTAGCTCTGATACCATGTTAGATTTTTAACATTAAGCTAGTATAACATTAGGATCTTTAACTAAGAGAACAACAAGCACATCAATCAAACACAAGAGACAATGAACACAGTGTTTTTCCTCAGGGAAACCATAAATGGAGAAAACCCCACAACTTCCTCAGAGATAGAATCGGTACCAAAAGTAAAACCCCAAAATGGTAAGATGATCTCCCGACACCAGTAACCTTCTTTCTATCTAGCCCCAGTATCTTCTCCTTCCTCAACTATGCGCTACACTTGAGTGTGTATGAGTTGTGTACTAAATAGAGAGGCTAGCTCTCTATTTATACTAATCCCGACATGACTAAAACCCTACTAGGGCCGACCTCGCTAACAAAGTCTAATAACCCCAGTGCCCCGGAACTGTGGGGACTTTAACCCTTAGACAATAGGAGGGTTACCCACAATGACTTGACATGACTTGTTTACATTATAGATCTTCCCAATCGGAACATCGGGGCATGACATGACTCAAGTACATTACAAATACATCCCAGAATAAACATCGGGTTACAATACATAAGAAATAAAAGTGAATACATTTTGAAGTTCAATATACATCAACAATATGTGCATGAATAATTATAAATCTAGAAACTTTAAGAGGAATAACATGCTATATATCGATGGTCATCCACATGCACGACAACATTGTAGGGTTTATAAATAGTTGTATGTTCTCTTTATTTTCTGTAAATTTCTGATTTGAGGAACACTCAAATGACTAGGAGTTCTTTATGAAAAGGAAAGAATATAGATTTGTTGTTGTGTATGCAACACATAGTTTGTCTCTTGGTGACAAGTTGTTAAAAAATATAAATTTTATAGGCCAACAATCAAAGATTCCTTGCATTTAACTACCTTTAGATGTCCCCTTGGGGTGTAAGACAAAATTCATTGATTAATTGTATTTTTTTCAATGAGATTAATGTAAATTTATTGCTCCAATTGAACTTTTTCTTTATAAAATGCTTGCAGTTGGACATTTTCTATTGGACAAAATTCCCATGCTTCTATAATAATCGTTTGGTATAAAGTTTGAACAAACCAATTGAATTGTGCTAATTAATATCATCAATATAATACTCAATATTTTTGAGATCAAGATTTTGATAATGAGCGACATGTCTACCATATTCCACTACACCCCAATACAATATTAAATCGAGAAAAGGTTGCAAAAAGATCCCAATTCTAAGAGGAAACATACCAAACATGGTTGAATCAACCACCTATTCAATTCCCACTACGTACATATTCACCAAATAGGAATGTCTAGTGTAACATCAGTTATTCATTTGTTGGCAATGAAGGAAATGAAATAGAGGTTGGTATGGATGATATCTTACAGGATACAAGTCCAATGCATGCAATGTTGTTAAATGCATTTCAGGATGATGAGCTAGGGGATGATGATCATATCATGTATACCTTCTTTGAAATCCTAAAATATGCGTCCACCACCCCTCTCTTTGGACCTGGTCAGTCAAAGTCTACCCATCTTGGGACAAAAATGTTACTATACAACTTGAAAGCAATGTATGGCATGTCAAACATGTGTTTCTTATAACATTTGAGGTAACTGGTCATCAAGTCCCTTATATTTTTGGGAATGTGATCACATAATCAACACTTAAAAGTGGTCAATTTTATGAATGGAAAATGGAAATGTACATTTCTATTTTCCACTAGCTACAAGTTATTCAAAGATAATGTACTTCCAAGAGATAATGTCTTTCCTGGCAGCTATGAAGAGGAAAAGAAAATGTTGAAAATGTTGGGTGTTGACTACATATCATATCATGCATGTCCAAATGATTGTATTCTATATAAAGGTGAATATACAAACAAAGAGATATGTCCAAAATGTGGGCATGACACGTACCATAAATCAAGAAACAAGGGAAAAGCACATGGTCCTCCTCATAATATATTGAAACACATGCTTATAATCCCTAGGATTCAAAGGATTCCATGCCTCACACCAAAGTGAGTCAAGAGTTATGCAAATTCCAACAGATTCAATAGACATGAAACATATAGAGAATACATGGCCTGATAAATTCAAGAATGAAGTATGAAGAATTTGATTAAGCATATCCATGGATGGCGTCAACCCATATTCCCTCCAAAAAAACAACTATTTCTTTTGGCATGTATTGTGATAATAATAATATTCCCCCCCATGGTTTTCCATGAAGAATGAACCTCTTATGTTGGCTATGATAGTCCCTGGTAGAAGGAAAGTGAAGAATATGAATGTTTACCTACAACCATTTATCGATTGATTGAAGGAATTTTGGGAAAGGACACAATTATATGATGTGTCAATGCCCATCCCAACAAACAAGAGTTTTACGTTGTATGACATATGTGTGTTAGAATTTAAACATTAAGCTATCATATCATTAGGATCTTTAACTGAGAGAACAACAAGCACAGCAATCAAACACAAGAGACAATTAACATAGTGTTTTTCCTTGGGGAAACCATAAATGGAGAAATCCCTGCAACTTCCTCAGAGGTAGAATCAGCACCAAAGTGAAACCCAAAAATAGTAAGATGATCTCCCAACAGCAGTAACCTCTTTCTTCCTTGCCCCAGTGTCTTTCTCTTCCTCAGCTATGCGCTACAACTGAGTGTGAGTGAGTGTGTGTTAAATAGAGAGGCTAGCTCTCTATTTATACTAATTATCGACTTGACTAAACCCAACTAGGGCTGACTTCACTAAGTGAGTCTAATAACCCTAGTGCCCCAGAACTGCGGGGACTTTAACCCTTAGACAATAGGAGAGTTAACCACCTTGACTTGACATGACTTGTTTACATTATAGAAACTTACCGATAGAAAAATCAGGGCATGACATGACTCAAGTACATTACAAATACATCATGGAATAAACATCGGGTTACAATACATAAGAAATACAAGTGAATACATTCCAAAGTTACAATTACATCAACACTCCCTCTTAACTAGGAAGGTATTCTCTCGACACAGTTTATCAGCATAAGTATTCTTCTCTGTATCATCTAGATCATCATCAAGCATTCGTGATATTCACCTTAAAGTCATCTCTATCTTCAAGTCATCTTCATCTTCAAGTCATCTTCACCTGGATCTGGATCATCACTCGATCTGGATCATCATCACTGGATCTGGATCATCCCTTGATCTGGATCATCTCTGGAGCATCATCTCTGGATCTAGATCATCCCTCAATATAGATCATCTCTGTTGGGTCATCAACACTGAATCTTCATGGGTGCTATCTCATGATTCTTCTTATCACGGGAAGTTCTACAGAGCCAGCCCTTTTTCATGTTGGTTGTAGGCCTACCCTCCATGTAGGTCTTTTCCAGCACTTATATCTAACCCTAAGTCAAAATGGCCCGCCCAGCACTTATATCTGATCATGTAGGAACCAATCCTATAATCATATCAGAAAGGAAATGCCCAACAATCACATCTGACCATGTGGGAACACATCCCACAACCCTGTCAGAATGGCCCAGCACTCACATTCATCAACCAATGATCGGAAAGGCCCAGCACTTACACTTGGCCATGCGAGGAACCAATCCTCCATGCCAAAAGACTCTACACTTACATCTGACAACCAATGTCAGAAAGGCTCAGCACTTATATTCGACCATGCAAGGAACCAATCCTTCATGCCGAAATGGCTCTGCACTTACATCTGACAACCAATGTCAGAAGGGCATGCACTCAAATCTTATCATGTAGGAACCAATCCTTAAGTTCTATCAGAATGGCCCCCAGTCCCAAACTGAGCTACCTGGTAATTGAACAGGCACCTCCATTCCTAGAATGGCATTCAGCACTTACTTCTGATCATGTAGGAATCAATCCTATAGTCACATCAGAATGGATCAGCACACATATCTGACATGGAAGGAACCAATCCTCTCACCATGATAGAATGGCTTAGACCTTACATCTGAACATGGAAGGAACCAAACCTCTCACCATGTCAAAATGGCTATGGGTCTCATAATTTTCCCTTGGAGGAACCCTCGATCTGGAGAACACCAATATTCTCCCTGAAGTACTCAAACTTCACCCTAGCCAATGGCTTCATCAACACATCGGCTATTTATTCCTCCGTCGCAACATACTGGAGCTTCACTGCTCCCCTCTGCACCATATCCCTGATATAGTGATACTTGATCTCGATATGCTTCGACTTGTCATGGAACAATGGATTCTCTGATAACTTCACGCAACCCTGGTTGTCACAATGTATACAAGTAGCATCCATCTGGAGATCAAATAAATCAGATAGTAGCTTCCACAGCCATACTTCCTCACAACTAGCTAAACAAGCTATGACATAATCTACTTCAGCTGTACTCAGTGCCACACTGGATTGCTTCCTGCTAAACCAAGAGATCACACCTGATCCCATACTAAAACAACAACCTGAAGTGTTCTTCCTATCGATGGCACTACCTGCCCAATCTGAATCAACATAACCCTCCAGGTTAATCTTCTAATTCGCCTCGTACTTGAGCCCATAGTAAATTGTACCCCTCAGGTACCTCAGAATATGCTTTGCAACAATCAAGTGAACATGTCTTGTATCTATCAAGAACTGGCTCAAGGTGTTCACAGCAAAGCAAATGTCTAGTCTCATGTTTGTCAGGTACATCAAGGACCCAATCATCTGACGATACATCGTAGCATCAACTGCATCTGATGAAGCATCACTCAATAGCTTCAGGTTCAATGCCATAGGTGTGGTCATGGCCTTGCAGTCCATCATCCCAAACCTCTTCAGGATTTCTACTGCATACTTCCCTTGTTCGAGGGAGATTCCATCCCCATTCTGCCACACCTCCATACCTAGAAAATAATGCATCATTCCCAAGTCCTTCATTTCGAACTCGGCAGCAAGCTTTCTCTTTGTATCAGAAATCAACCCATCCGTACCTGTTACTAACAAATCATCTACATACAGTAGGAGCATCACTGGGTTGACGTCTTCAACCTCGTAGTAAAGGTTGGAAACTGCTTTACTCTTGGTAAATCCCAAACTGGATAGAAATCTATCAATTCTATCGTACCATGTCTTTGGTGCATGTTTCAAACCATACATGGATTTCTTCAATCTGCACACATGAGACTCCCTGTCATGTGTCTCAAAAATAGGTGGTTGTTCTACATACACTTCCTCTTCCACTACACCATTCAAGAAAGCAGTCTTGACATCCATTTGGTGTATCTTCCATTTCATCACTGCAGCGAAAGCAAGTACCGATCTGATGGAAGTGTATCTGGATACAGGTGCAAAGGTTTCTTCATAATCTATTCCTTCTTTCTAGGAGAAACCATGAGCCATGAATATTTCATTGTATTTCTCTATGCTACCATCTGCAGCATGCGTGATCTTGTAGATCCATTTGGAAGTTACAACCGACTTCCTGTTGGAGCAGGGCGCCGCAACTACAGGAAAAGCTGCTAATTTTGGTAGAAGATGGACAATTTTTGGAGGAAAGAAAGTTTTGGTGATGCCGATAAGCTATCAATATAAGAAATGTGATAAAGGTACGACACCGTAGCGCATTTCCCGCCGTGGATCGCGGGTCAGAAATCGCGGCGGTCGGAACAAGGAAGTCAAAGGAAATAGTACTTGAAGCAGTCGAGAAGAGAGCTCAACCACTGCATTTAAGGTAGCGGCAACGACAGGAGGGCTCAGCTACCCTCATAAATAGAGAAGGAGCAACGGGACGAGGTATTAAAGACAAAGGACAGAAGGGGAGCGACCAAGGAAGCGGCGCCCATACCCGCGATCAACGCCGAAAATCGCGGAAGACTGCAGGAAGCTGCGGTGTGACCAGAAAGAGGCAGTTCAAAGTACAGAAAGGCCGACTGTCATAGTTAGGGTTTTGGGTTACTGATGGGATAGGCCCACAGTCTTGTATCATGGTGAGACCTTCGGGCCACCTATTTAAGCATTATTTTGTATTATGAAGGGTTAGTTAGTTAGTTAGTTAGTTGGTTTCTTTGGTTGCTATTAGTTGTCGTCATTATTGTGAGACATTGAGGAAGAGTCGAGCTCTGGTTCTGTCGTTACGTCTGTAGTCATCTTACTATAACCAGTAGCTGGCCCCTTGAGCATGAATGTAACAATCCGCAGGATTGTGAGAGAGAGAGGAAGGGTATATTGTAAGAAGAAATCATTATAGGAAAAGAAGATATCTAAGAGAAGGGCTCCCAGCTGTGTGCGTGGAGTTTCCCAGAAGATCTCAAGCTGCATAAGAAGTTGCAGTGGAACTATGTTTACTCTCTCAAGATATAATACAAACACAGTTCCCGTGGACGTAGCTTCCCCTCTGGAAGTGAACCACGTAACATATGTGTGTTGTGCGACTGTTTCATGTGATTGTGCTTTACTTATTCGCTATCTGTTATCCATTACATGAACTTTGCTTACCAGTTAATGAATGTATGCATGTTGTCCTTCAGTATACAGTAACATAGAAGGTTAAATTCGAGTTGAATGTGTCGAGTATTCCATGTACGATTTTATCAGTGCTTGATTTACGACAGCTAACAGCTACAGTGTTGAGTGACTTTTGTATATTTAGTTCAGCAAGTTGAGCGTAATTGATGTTAAGCGTGTTAAATTGTAGAAGCTTAAGTAAGGTTTTTTAACACCCTAATGAAGGTTAAATGAGCTATTGTACTTAGGTAGGAAGCCTCTGGACCTTGAGAGTTGATGAGCCTAGTGAGTCTTACTGTAGGGAGTATCGCGGCGGAGAAAGGCAATACCGCACTGTCGGGGGGAGCTGTGGTGTGCGATGTCGCAGGTTAATAGTTGAGCGAAAGAGAAAGCTTGCACATTGTCCTAGAAGCTACGATGCGATAAGAGTTAGTCCCATAGTCGAGTCAGCTAGGAAGAGAGAGAAATATCCCTTGCTGAGAGATTTAGCTGGTTAATTAGAGTCAAGAGGACCTAGCATGCTACAGAACCTGGTTGAGGAAACCTGATTCTTCAGCCACCCCATCTAGGATCACTTCGGGTGAGACTTCAGGCCGTTCTGCGGTCTATTGCCGAAAGGGCCAGTGAGCTAGGGGTTTTGTTGGTACAATAAAGTAAACACGGGTCTGCCCAAAGAAGACCAACAAATGGTTCCGTCGTCGATTTTGAACAAATTAAAGAGCTGATGTTATGTTGGCATCCTACTAAAAAAGAACTTAACCAGTGGGTTGAGTCTAACAAAAGAGAATTTGCTGAGAAATAAAACAAGAGTCCTAGACTGAGTACAGAGGACTAGTTACAGAAACATATCTTCACAAACCTGCATGCGATATTTTTTGTGACCTATGCAAATGAGTTGTACGATTGGTTGTCAAAGTTGAATGATAAGCATATATTCAAGAAGAAAAGGAACATTGTCTGGACACCGGAGCTAATTCACATCGTGAAGAGCGTAGATAATCCTATTTCACGGGCAGTAGACTTCTAGCTTGCGAGTTTGCTAGAAGGTTTCATTACAGAGTTTGCAGTTGATCAAAGAAAGAGTTTCAACAAAGCAGAGAGGTACTTCTTCAAAGGATATCGCGGTCAGTACTTGAACTCTTTAAATTTGTCTCTTAAGATGTTATTATATGAAAAAGGAGTATTGGATATATTCTCAGATGAATAAGTTAAGTAAGTGTAATGTCACAAGAGTTTGAGAGTGATTCTGAAGAAATTGGATGTACACGTAGCGGTAAGAGATATAAAGTAGATTTCAGATATTCCTTCTTTGAAGACAGTTCAGACAGTACTAGAGAAAAGAGTCAAAGTAATAGAGAAAGAACAGTAGGGGGTATCCCTTACCACCCTTATACCCCACAAAAACCAACCGGGACTCAGAATAATCCCACAGGAACTCCATCTAGTAGTTCACACACAGTAAATACTACCTTTATACCACCTACATTTACACCGCCAAGTGGTAGTAATACAGCAAATCAGAATCCACCTTGTAGAAATAGCATGGGGGGTGACATGAAATTACCTACCTTTAGGGGTACATGGGCAGGAGACCCAAAACAGCATTGGTTCCTATGTGAAGCTGTATGGACCATTAAATAGATCCAGGATGACAATACTAAGCTTGTCCAGTTGGCCACTACACTTAGAGAAAGAGCTTTAACATGGTATATGAAGTATACATCAGCGCAGAATAGAACACTCATAGAGGTCAGGACCGCAATGATTAAGGAATTTAAGAAACCCAAGTCTGAGTCACAATGTATCATAGAACTTAAAGACATTAAACAGTTACCCACAGAGTCAGTATGGGATTTCGATCAGAAATTTAAAGCTCTTATAGACCAAGTTAGTTTTGAGTTTGCGTCGGAGCAGCATAAGGAATGGTTCATCGCAGCACTGCTCCCTCATATCAAACTTCCACTAATGCAACAGAAACTCCATACGCAGGATGAAGCATTGGAGATGGAAATGAAACTAGAGGCCTCACCTTTAGCTGAGACTAGTGCAGGTATGACAAATTTACAGAATCAGTTAGCTAATCTCACTTTACAGTTACATGAGATTAAGAAAGGAAGAGAGGTTGAACAAGAATTATGGTGTACAAAGTGTAAAGGACATGGCCATACCAAAGATAACTGTCCTGTATTTGTTGAGTATATAGCAAGTGGGGCTCCTAACCCCTTAGTACAGAATCAAGGGCCATGGTGTGAAATATGTAGAACAAGAGGACATAGACCATAGGAATGCCCTTTACTTCAAAAGTATGTACAAACTCCTAAGAATTTATACTGTAACTTCTGTAAGTCAGTCAGACATGATGAAAATAATTGCAGAGGTTATGATCTCATGATAGAGAGAAAACATGACTTCTGCAGAGTCCAGTCAGAGACATCAGGACCAGCAGCAGGTCCACAGCATGAACCAGCTCATGATGGCCGTGGTGGAGGCTTTGGCCGTGGCCATGGACCGATTGTTTGTTACAACTGTGGAGCCATAGGACACTATGCTAGGGATTGTCAGAACCCTACTACAACATGTAAGTATTGCAAGTCCTATGATCATACTATAAAAGAATATCCTATCTTGATAGCCAAGATTAAGGATCCTAAGCCAGCAGTAAACCAGAATATTCAGCTTATCGCTGCTGAGCAGAAAGAACCAGAACCAAGAGTCAATATTGTGACTCGTAGCGGTGCTTCTACTAGTAGGACATCACAGGATGTCGAAAATAATACAGGTCCGAAGTGGGTGCACAAAGCCACTAATAAATCTACACCACTTGACCTGCAGAAGAACAAAGAAACATTTCAGCAAGCTAAAACTTTCTTTACTGACCCTACACTATCAGGATCACAGATATTTCCTTGTAGGGGTGTACCGCAGCAAAAACCTTGTGGCGTTAGTCCTATGCAGATATCGCAAGCTACCACATCTGGAAGGTGCGAAGAGGATGAGTTGACAGGAAGTGTACAATCCTTCCTGCAGAGCTGCTTGAAACTCGTAAGAAATGAGAAAGCCATAGGAGAGCTTCAACGCATCATATATCAGTATCAGCAGACTTCTTCCGTGAGTAGTATGCAGTGTGCTGTTCATAATATTATGGGCCATACAAGAACAGGAAGAGAAATGAGACTCACAGCACAAATTGGAGAGTTTGAAATAGATGAGGTAATCCTAGATTTAGGATCAGAGGTAAATGTTCTCACTAAACAGACATGGGAACAGATGGGTAGCCCTAAGTTAGCCAGATCACCTATCCATCTGTGATTAACCAATCAGCAGAGGGTATCGCCACTGGGTCAATTACCACAAGTACCAGTTGATATTGATGGAGTTCACAGCTTTGCAAATTTTGAAGTCATAGAAATTATTGGCGATAGTAGACCGTATCCAGCTTTATTAGGTATTGATTGGGCATTTGATAACATGGCTGTTATCAATTTGAAGAAAAGACAAATGACCTTTGAGGATAAACAGATTCGAGTCATCGCACCGTTGGATCCTTTTCAAGGTCCTCGATACATTGAACCTATCAGAGCAGAGGAAGAGGTGAGTAATATGGAGAGCCTATATCAGATGACTGCTAACCAGAGTGATTATATCAATCCCACCACATAAGGAAATATTAGTTGGCGATGCGATAGCTCATGCGCATCGGATTCAGATGTTGGTTTCGAAAATTGGCAGAATAGACTTTATGAAGTTTCAGCTCACAGATGTGCATTTATGACTAAGCCACTACGATGGATTGGAACAGAGATTAAGGATATTCCATCGTTTGATGGATTAGCAGACGTCAATGACTTTTTACAGCAGTTTGAGCAGGAAATCCCTCATGAGCAAAGGATGGCAGCTATTGACCTTGCAGTAAGAGCCACACTTGCAAGATAGTGGCATGCACATAAAGAAAATATCGCATCATGGGATGATTTTAAGAGATTGATGGTGATCAGATTATCTAATGACAAGGAGCATTTGCAGCAAAAATATACATGAGAAAGTGACCCCAAGTCACATATTAAGATTTGTGAACAGAATTGGTCGGACATTCCAGAGGATGAATGGGTTCACCTATTCATTCACACTTTAGACACAGTCCCAAGGAACTGGTACACTGAGACAGAGTTGCGCAGAGGAACCATTACATGGCCAGTTATGATAGACAGCTTTGTACTCACTTTCACTTTTGAATCAAAGTATCCAAGAATTGATCAGGCTCTAGAGACTATAAAGACTAAGATATTTGATGACTGTACCCTACCAGTGTATGCTCAGCCTGATTGGGCCATCCAGTTAGAAAATGCGCTAGAGTGTTACAACTTCGTAGAAGAGCCAGGTGATGAGGATGAGAATCCTCATAGTATCAGCATTCTAGAATCAGAAGGGACTCGCAAAGTTGATGGACCAAAGCTAGAGATTCCAGTTGTTGCAGAGCCTATTAAGATTAAAAAGATCAATATTGGCACAGAAACAGAACCAAAGTTTGCCTCTATTGGAGACTATTGGGATGATGAAATGGTAGGACACATCGCAGATTTGTTGCATGAATATCAGGACATATTTCCCACTAAGTTTATAGAGATGAAGGGAATAGTAGGATATTTGGGAGTCATGAAGATACCTTTGAAAGAGGATGCTAGGCCAGTTAAGCAGTGTCCATACAGATTAAATCCTAGTTATAAAGAAAAAGTTAAGGATTAAATTGATAAGATGCTAGCAGTGGGCATCATTGAGCCAGTAGAACAGAGTGAATGGGTTAGTCCCATGGTTGTGCAGGAAAAGAAAACTAAAGGATAAATCAGGATTTGTGTCGATTTGCACAAACTCAACGATGCATCACTTCATGACCCATTTCCGACACCTTTTACTGATGAAGTTTTAGACAATGTGGGAGGATAGGAGATCTAGTCATTCACTGATGGATTTTCAGGCTATCACCAGATAAGAATCCATCCAGAGGATCGACATAAAACCACCTTTGCGACAGAATGGGGCTCATTCCAGTATACGGTAATGCCCTTTGGTCTTAAAAATGCACCAGCTATTTTTTCTAAAGTAGTAGTTGTTGTCTTTAAGGAATACATCCATAAATTCTTAGAAGTCTATTTTGATGATTGGACTGTATTTGGATTAATCAAAAATCATATAGGAGATTTAAGGCTCATGTTAGTGAAATGTAGGCAATATCAGATTTCTCTTAACTTGAAGAAATGTATATTCTGTGCACCATTTGGTATTTTGTTGGGTCATATTGTTTGCAGACAAGGCTTAATGGTAGATCCTGCAAAGATTGCCATCATTGTAAATCTTCAAGCACCCAACTCAGTCAAGCAATTCCTATGGACAGTGCTTGGTCATACAGGGTATTATAGAAAATTCATCAAAGGCTATGCAAAGATCACAGCACCTATGGAAAAGTTGTTAAAGAAAGAAGTAAAATTCCTATGGAATGAGGAATGCCAGCAAAGTTTAGACTCTCTTAAACAGAAGATGGTTACAGCACCCATCTTAGTATTTCCAGATTGGAACAAACCATTTCATGTACATGTGGATGCATCTGGCATCGCACTGGGGATTATCTTAACACAGCCAGAGGAAGGGGGTATCAATCACCCTATCACGTACTCAAGCAGAAATTTATCTACCGCAGAAAAGAACTAAACCACTACAAAAAGAGAAGGATTAGCTATGGTGTATGCTCTATAGAAGTTCAGGCACTACCTGTTGGGTGCCCCATTCAATATGTTCACTAACCATTCCGTTTTAAAGTATTTGGTCAATAAGCTAGTGTTAGGGGGAAGGATCTGTAGATGGTTACTCCTATTTTAGGAGTAAGATTTTGAAATTATTGTCAAACCAGGAAGATTGAATGCAGGACCTGATCATCTGTCACGGATAGACTCAGGAGAAGAACCAAGTAATCTAGAGGATAATCTGCCATATGCGTAATTGTTCTCTATCCAGATCGCAGATGAGTACTACGTAGATATTATTCACTTTCTCACTACAGGGTGGGCACCAGTTGAGTTTACTAAGCAGCAAAAGAAACAGTTAGTTGTTAAAGCAGCAGATTTCACTTTGATCGCAGGACATTTATATAAGTTAGGTCCAGATGAAGTCCTGCACAGATGCGTTATGCCGCACGAGAAAGAGGCCATTATCAGAGAAGCACATTTAGGTACCGCAGGAGGTCATTTCATAGGAAAGCCGACTGCTCAGAAAATTCTAGCTGCAGGATTATGGTGGCCTACTTTGCATAAAGACACTAAGGAGTTTTGCAGATGCTGCAATATCTGCCAGAGGGTAGGAAAACCTTCGAGGAGAGGCGAAATGCCACTGTGACCACATATTATGCTGCGAGCATTTGACAAGTGGGCTATAGATTTCGTGGGTCCTATCAACCCACCAGGGAAACGAACTGGTGCGAGATACATCATCACAGGAACAGAATACCTCACCAGGTGGGCAGAGGCCAAAGCAGTAAGGAATTGTGATGCTGCTACAGCTGCACAGTTCATTTTTGAAAACATCATAAGTATATTTGGATGTCCAGCAATTTTGATGAGTGATCAAGGCACACACTTTCTGAATCGCACTATCGAGGCCTTGATGGAGGAATTTCAAATACAGCACCATAAGAGCACTCCCTACCACCCACAAGCTAATGGTACGGTGGAGGCTTTTAACAAGATTCTAGAAAATGCTCTTACCAAGATCTGTAACACCCAAAGAGATGATTGGGACCTCAGGGTTAATGTTGTGTTATGGGCTTATAGGACTACATGCAAGAAACTTACAGGACACACATTTTTCAGATTGGTGTATAGACAAGAGGCTGTTATGCCTATGGAATATATTATTCCCAGTTTAAGAATTGCTCAAATTACCAAGATGGCTGATACATATACGATGAATGAAATATTAGCGCAGCTGCTTGCCTTAGAAGAAGACAGATTCATCGCAGGATTTCATCAAAAAGTGCAGAAGGCATGAGAAAAAGCTTGGCATGACAAGCACATCAAGAGCAAGATTTTTCAGACAGGAGACCTAGTGCTCCTTTACGAAAGCAAGTTTGTTAAGTTTCCAAGGAATTTTAAGACACATTGGTTGGGGCCATATTAGATTCAGCAAGTCACAGAAGGAGGTGTCATTCAGCTCAGTAAACTGAATGGGGAACTTGTTCCTGCTTTGATTAATGGCAGTAGGCTTAAGCTTTATAGTGATATCCACTCCACCTCCCAACCCTAACTCAGAGAACTAAGTGGTGCAGATATCCAGTGTAGTTGAAAGGAGGCATCGCACCCATGACTAGTCTACACCAGGTGAAAAAGTTCTAAGTAGGAAGAATCACAGCAGGAAAGTTTCTTTTGCGCAAGTCATAGGACGATTGTGGAGTTTTGAACGTTGCGGAGTTTCATGACAACTTTTTGGTCCAGGACGATGCGGTGTGACATCGCAGCGAGGTGATGTTCCCCGTGTTGCAAAGACGATTAAAGGGAAAGAGGGCCAGTCACTTCGCCTTCTGACAAGCAATTAATGAAGATATGACAGGTATACGTTGTCCTAGATTTGGTAAATCTTGGTTGAGACCACCTCTTGCGCACAATTTTCAAGGGAAATTTGAACAGGTTTTCAACAATTAATGAGGAGCGGGGCACGGGATGTTGTCTTGTACATGCAATAAATGCTACCAACAAGTCCATCCTAAGTGATCGTTGCTTCAGAGATTACCTCCTTCATTACAAATACACAGATCATTCAAACAAAAGGGTTACTTTTGTGATTTCTGAGAGTTATAGAGTAATTTGTAGAGTTTTCCCTATGCAAAGATACTCCAGTTACAGAGTGCTAGTTTCCCCATTTCCGCAACCATTTCCAGTCCAGAGTATCGCACCAGGTGGTTTATGTCCGAGAAGGAACCTTTAGAAGATGTCATGCGACGATTCAAGTGTGGTGGCCTTGACTTTACCATGACGACGCCGCCCAGGATTGTGAAACTAGGTGCAACACAGGTCAGGCAAACACCAAGGACGAGGACTCAAACTCAGATAGTAGAAGAGTCCAGCTCAGAGCACGAAGAAGAAGTTCATATGGCAACAGTATACATTTTGCGATGAGTCGAGGACGCACCAGAGGTAACCATTCCCAAGGGTGCTAAGTTTCCTATTCCGCTGCCGCCAATTGATCCTCGCGTAAAGGAAGATGGAGAACTGTTAGGATATGTCCCTGCTCTCAAATTTACAGACTACAAACTCGGAGACAGTAAGACATATCCTTAGTTTCGGTCAGATCAGTATTTTATGGTTCAGAGGAACCCGAGGACCGGTGCAGATGAGTTTGTTCCTATGGAACATGTCTAGATTCTTAAGCAGACAGGCTTGCTCAATTTGTTGAGAATACCACATTTTGGACGAGGCACAGAGGTTAATGCCATGGTGCATGTGCTACTTTCCTGTGTACATGGAGGTTACCTCTGGTTGGGTAACAGGGTTGATCTGAACGTCGACTTGATACACCGCATCACTGGGCTGTCCAAGAACGGTAAGGACCCTCAGACACATATATCAGGGAAAAGCAAGGATACTAAGCTACCAGCGCTTCTAGTCAACAAGTATAAGCTACAGAGAGGAGGTCGGGCTTATGACCTCACAACCTTAGCTGATGATATACTCAGATTTACAGCCATTCTGCTTGCAGGAAGACTGTTAACTAAAGTTCACCCAAAAGAAGTCACAGGAGCAGTAATTCACCTTGACGTGCAGGTCGCAGAAGGTGAACAATTTAATTGGTGTTTGTTTTTATTAAATATTTTTCTTGCATATTGTTTGGCAGCGTAGGACGAGAAAAACCACCCCTTCCAATTCTCGTGGCTGCTTAAATTATGTGCATTCATTGGGTGGAGAGAGCTGCCCCATACCCATTTTCCACAGCTACGAGGCGAAGAGTGCAGAGGCGCACGATATGCAAACTTATGGGAAAGCAATAGTCCAGCCAAGAAAAATATCAATATGATAGTATTCTATGAATACTATAAGCTGTTGAAGCGAGTCATCCATGAGACACCGTGGATCAACACAGAGGTTGTTGACATGTATCACAATCGGCTTGATTTCATTGCGGACAGGCATACAATCTATCTAAGGCCAAAAGGGTTTAGAAAGGATGACTGGGCTATTGGATTGTTCAGGATGACAGCACATGATGTAGAAGATGTCATCAAAGGATTTGATGAAGAGTGGAAGAAGGCATTAGAAGATTCCACGGTAGGAAATGTACCAGCAGATACCGCACCGATAGATCCATTAGACAAAGGAAAAGATAAGGTGGGTTCCAAGAGAAAAGATGCAGTAGAAGTGCCACCAGCAGCACAAAAGAAGAGGAAAAAATTCAAATCCTCAATGCCAACTACACAAAATGCACTAACAGAGGATGACTATGATGTCATCACAGCGATATTGCAGGAAGAGATGCGGGGCTCATTTCAGGCGATGCAGACATCGCAGGACAAGCTGCAGAGCACTATAGATAAGCAACTTCTAGAGTTGAAAGCACTAACTAAGAAGACTGCCATGATGTAGATTCTGTCAGTCAAGGCGACAGCAGGAAAAATATCAACACCGTCGGTTTCCTGCGAGGAAGTCTTTGTAAAGGATCACACCAATACAGTGTTGATACCGCTAGGGAGCATCCGATTCCCTATTTCGATGATTGATGTGCAGATACAGGTTAGACAACTTGTCGAGGTTAATCTGGCACAATTCCTCAACTACAGATGATCCAGCAGCAGATAGCCACAGAGCTCAGGGATAGAGAGCTTGTGACTTATAAACAGAACACTCAGCTGCTACAACAGAATGCAAAGCTCACCGCAGGCTTTCAGAAAAAGGCGGAGGAGCTAAGACAATATGAATAAAGAGAACAGGATCTAAGTCAAGTCCTGCAGAACATCGCATTGGAGTTAACCCAGTGTAACATAGAGTTTTCCTTTCCTCTAACGCAGAAAGTAAGAAGAATTACAGATAGAGCAAAGGCTCTGGAAGAAACAATGGTCAAGATGGAGGAAGACCACGAGGCGCAGATTGATGAGCTTGAGGCTCGAGCACCAGGCACACCTGAGGCAGACAAGGAAGCAAGGGCACAAGCCTTTAGAATCACTTCAATGCAGATGAAGTGTCGCATATATGATGCAGAGTCATTACTAGCTGATGCAACGAAGACATGGTCGGAGCTAGAAGAGCTCCCAGATAGACTGGATTTGCAGCAGAGCATCCAGAACATAGAGAATACAATAGCAGCAATAAAGGAAGAAATCAAGAGCTTAGGAGCTCTTGCAAAGATGAAGAAGATGGCAGAGATGAACCGTTTGCAACAGGAAGCACAAAGGTTGCGAGGAAAAGAGATACAATTCAATAATATGCTTCAGTCGTATCAGGAACAAATCGCAGAGCTGGTCGATGCGGTTGAGAAGAAGGTCAAGGAGTTCACTGCAAGCAAGAGTGTAATTGATAACACAGAAGACTCCATGATTAGTCAAGTTATGCTTGAAGCGGCACAAGACTGTATCAAATCTATGGACAAAGATGTCGCAGAACTCAAGGAGAGATTCGCAAGGACTTCGCATGAAGCTAAGGAGAACCTACAGAAATAGAAGCCAGCTGTTAGTGGCTCAGGGATGAGCCACAAGTAAGTGTTAGGGGACTGTTGGAGCAGAGCCCCACAGCTACAAGAAAAGCTGCTAATTTTGGTAGAAGATTGACAATTTTTGGAGGAAAGACAGTTTTGGCGATGCCGATAAGCTAGCAATATAAGAGATGCGCTAAAGGTACGACACCATAGCGCATTTCCCACCGTGGATCACGGGCCGAAAATCACGGTGGTCAAAACAAGGAAGTCAAAGGAAATAGTACTTGAAGCGGTCGAGAAGAGAGCTCAACCACTGCATTTAAGGTAGCAGCGACAACAGGAGGGCTCAGATACCCTCATAAATATAGAAGGAGCAACGGGATGAGGTATTAAAGACAAAGGACAAAAGGGGAGCGACCAAGGAAGCGGCGCCCATACCCGCGATCAGTGCCGAAAACCGCGGAAGACTGCAAGAAGCTGCGGTGTGACCAGAAAGCAGTAGTTCAAAGTACAGAAAGGCTGACTGTCATAGTTAGGGTTTTGGTTTACTGATGGGATAGGCCCACAGTCTTGTATCACGATCAGACCTTCGGGCCACCTATTTAAGCATGTATTTTTTATTATGAAGGGTTAGTTAGTTAGTTAGTTAGTTGGTTTCTTTGGTTGTTACTAGTTGTCGTCAGTATTGTGAGAAATTGAGGAAGAGTCAAGCTCTGGTTCTGTTGTTACGTCTGTAGTCATCTTACTATAACCAATAGCCGGCCCCTTGAGCATGAATGTAACAATCCGCAGGGATTGAGAGAGAGAGAGAGAAAGGGTATATTGTAAGAAGAAAGCATTATAGGAAAAGAAGAGATCTAAGAGAAGGGCTCCCAGCTGTGTTCGTGGAGTTTCCCAGAAGATCTCAAGTTGCATAAGATGTTGCAGCGGAACTATGTTTACTCTCTCAAGATATAATACAAACACATTTCCTATGGACGTAGCTTCCCCTCTGGAAGTGAACCACGTAACATCCGTGTGTTGTGCGACTATTTCATGTGATTGTGCTTTACTTGTTCGCTATCTGTTATCCGTTACATGAACTTTGCTTACCAGTTAATGAATGTATGCATGCTATCCTTCAATATACACTAACATAGAAGGTTAAATGCGAGTTCAATGTGTCGAGTATTCCGTGTACGAGTTTATCAGTGCTTGATTTACGACAGCTAACAGCTACAGTGTTGAGTCTCTTCTGTATATTTAGTTCAGCAAGTTGAGCATAATTGATGTCAAGCGTGTTAAACTGTAGAAGCTTAAGTAAGGTTGTTTAACACACTAATGAAGGTTAACTGAGCTATTGTACTCAGGGAGGAATCATCTGGACCTTGAGAGTTGATGATCCTAGTGAGTCTTACTGTAGGGAGTATCGCGGTGGAGAAAGGCGATACCGCATTGTCGGGGGGAGCTATGATGTGCGATGTCGCAGGTTAAGAGTTGAGCAGAAGAGAAAGCTTGTGCATCGTCCTAGAAGTTGCGATGCGATAAGAGTCAGTCCCATAGCAGAGTCAGCTAGGAAGAGAGAGAAATAGCCCTTGCTAAGAGATTTAGCTGGTTAATTAGAGTCAAGAGGACCTAGGATGCTACATAACCTGGTTGAGGAAACTTGATTCTTCAGCCACCCCATCTAGGATCACTTCGGGTGAGACTTCAGGCCGTTCTACGGTCTGTTTCCGAAAGGGCCAGTGAGTTAGGGGTTTTGTTGGTACAATAAAGTAAACCCGGGTCTGCCCAAAGAAGACCAACACTTCCCTTCTGGTCTTGGGACAACATCCCAAACATCATTCTTCATGATCGATTGATACTCTTTGATCATACCATCCTCCCATTCTTTCTGTTCTGTCACTTC
The DNA here is from genome assembly GCA_001517045.1 of Pseudotsuga menziesii. NCBI lineage: Eukaryota > Viridiplantae > Streptophyta > Pinopsida > Pinales > Pinaceae > Pseudotsuga > Pseudotsuga menziesii. Next base: position 1,201,682 of record LPNX011131209.1, on the reverse strand, counting down.
TTCATAACTAGAAGGTTCTTCATTGATAAAGTCACATAGTAAGGCTACATATCCAAAGCAAGATCTGGTTCTCTTTCTTTCTCTATGATTCTCTTCTGGAGCCCCATATCTTTCTGTACCTTGGATAATTTCTCATACCCAAGCAGGTTTCCTCTTTTGAGGATTCTTCTCTTGAGGTGGATCTACAGGTATTTGTGGTTCTTCAAATTCTCGATCTTCTTCTTGAATTTCTTCGTTCATGGTTGTATCATGAATTCTGGGTGCTTCTGCTTCTTCAGTATCTTCAGTAGGTTTATTTCTGGATTTGTTGGAAGCTGTGTCTTCATCAAATGTTACATCCCTGCTGATGTCAATCTTCTTGTATCCTAGGAAGTATATTCTGTACTCCTTTGAGCTTTCAGAGTATCCCACAAATATACCCTTCTTTCCTGAAGGATCTAGTTTTTTTCTCTTGTCTTTTGGAATGTGTATGTACACTAGACAGCCAAATATTCTGAGATGGTTGACTTCTGGTTTCTTGCCGAAGAAGACTTCTTCAGGAGTCTTGTTCTCGATTACTCTGTGTGGAGTACGGTTTTGTACATACACTGCTGTTCTAGCAGCTTCTACCCATAGATTCATAGGAAGACCTTAATCATGAAGCATTGCTCTTGCAGCTTCCATGATAGTTCTATTCTTCCTTTATGCAACCCCATTCTGTTGTGGATTATAAGGAGTGGAAAAATCCCTCTTAATCCTTGATTCTTTGCATAAGTATTTGAATTCATTTGATGTGAATTCTCTGCCATTATCTGATCGAAAGGTCTTGATCTTATTTCCTGTGTGGTTCTTGATCAAGGCTTTGAATTCTTTGAACTTGCTAAAAAATTCATCTTTGTTCTTCATGAATTAAATCCATGTCTTCCTAGAAAAGTCATCAATGAAAGAAACATAGTATACATACCCGCTTAATGAACTTGATGACATTGGTCCACATACATCGGAGTGGATGATTTCCAATATTCCTTTTTCCTTGCTCTCGCTACTTGGAAATGTCTTCTTTGTATTCTTTCCTTTTGCACATCCTTTGCAGACCCCTTCATGTTTTGCTTGGATTTCTGGAAGACCTTCAACATCTTTGCTTCCAAGTGGTAGTGCTCTGTAATGCACATGTGCAAGCCTTCTATGCCAAAGTTCATTTGGCTCTACTGTGTCATGGACCATAGCTTGTTATGTATGGCCCTCCAGTTTGTATAAACCTCCTTCTTATTCTCCAATCATTATTACATCATCAATAGTCTTTCCTCTTGGCCACATGCGGACTTGGCCATCTACAAATGCAACCCTCATGACTTTTGCATCCAATGCTGATATGGATAGAATATTCTTCTTCAGTCTTGGTACAAACAAGACATCCTTCATTTTCATAGACTTTCCGAAGTCTAGATTGTAGGAGGATTCACCACTATCTTTTACGGGATATTGATAGTCATCCCCAAGCTTCACCTTATGGGGTGAATTATGTTTGGATAGCTTCTCAAAGGATTCCTTGAAACCTGTCATGTGCTTGGAAGCCCCACTATCAATAATCCAATATTTGCTTCCGTGAGTGACAGTTCCCGTGAGAGCGGAGATCAGAACATATTCATCTTCATTTGAAGAGTCTTCACTTTCTTGTTTTACTCTCTTCCTGGGAGGATCATCATCCTCAGCAGTGTGAGCATGATGTCTTCTTTTGGAGTTCTTCTTCTTCTTCGATCCATTCTTATTCATGGGACAATTTCTAGGAAAGTGTCCTATTTCGTCGCATGTATAACATCTGAGTTTGGATGAATCCCTTCTTGCAATGTTATGTTTCTGATGAGAATGCTTACCTTGGTGATGATGATTTTCCCTTCTTCATTTCTTGGAGTGTACTGTGAGAGATTGATCTTCACTTCCCGTCTTTTATTCTCGAGCTGCTATCCAAGCTTCTTCTTGAGAAGATTCTTCCCACAGTCTACTGAACTTGACCAACTTCTTTCTAGCACATATTCCTTGGATGAAAGAATCCCATGACCTAGGGAGGCCATTCAATGTTGTCATCACAATTTATGCATTCTCCACTTCTTCATCTACTACTTCCAGTTGTTCTTTGATCTGGGAGACCCTTGTGAAGTATGACTGGATGGTCTCCTCATTCTGGATCTTTACATTCTTCAACTAGTTCCTTAGAGTCATCTTTTGATTGATGTTCTTCCCTTCAAACGGTTTGGTTAGGGCATCAAACATGGATTTAGGTGTCTTGAGGGAGGAAACCTATGGAATGAGGTGATCCTTGATAGAATCTGCAATGATCCTATTTTCCATAACCAACTTCTTCGTATGTAAGTCCTTGGCCTCATCTCCCTCTAGAACTGGAACCTCCTCATGGATGTAGGAGTCCAACTCATTTTCTTCCAGGACCAGGGACATCCTATACTTTCAGGCTCGGAAGTTATCAGCTCCCTCAATCTTTTCATCAAGCTTGGTATGATGAGAGATCTTAAGTGAGAACCTCAAACGGAAATACAAAATATTTAGATCTTACCAGGTCAAGATGTCGGATCTGGATTTGGAGCTGAAATCCAACAGTGATGGTTCAGGAGCAGATTAGGGTTTTGCTTTTCTGGAGTTCTATCCAACCAAATGCTTTGAATTTGATCCCTAACTTCGATTTTGGGGAGGAGATCAATCCAGGCCTGGGCTCACTGAAAAATTCCACTTTTGTGAAAAGCCCTAATTTTCAGCAGCAGTGTCGGGTCCAAAACTGAAAAACCTCAGAATTGGATTTTACTTCGACATAAAGATGCACCCTAGGGAGGAGAGTTATTCCACCCTAATTTTGCTGAAAATATGTGGAGAGAGATCCACAAAATAGGAAGCCCTAGTTCTTGCAGCTGCACAATGTCTTCTTCTTAGGTTAGCTCTGATTCCATGCTAGATTTTAAACATTAAGCTAGCATATCATTAGGATCTTTAACTGAGAGAACAACAAGCACAGCAATCAAACACAAGAGACAATGAACACAGTGTTTTTCCTCGGGGAAACCATAAATGGAGAAAACCCCGCAACTTCCTCAGAGATAGAATCAGCACCAAAGTGAAACCCAAAAACAGTAAGATGATCTCCCGACAACAGTAACCTCTTTCTTCCTTGCCCTAGTGTCTTTCTCTTCCTCAGCTATGCGCTACAACTGAGTGTGAGTGAGTGTGTGTTAAATATAGAGGCTAGCTCTCTATTTATACTAATTCTGGACTTGACTAAACCCAACTAGGGCCGACTTCACTAGGTGAGTCTAATAACCCTAGTGCCCCAAAACTGCAGGGACTTTAACCCTTAGACAATAGGAGAGTTAACCACGTTGACTTGACATGACTTGTTTACATTATAGAAACTTCCCGATAGGAACATCGGGGCATGACATGACTCAAGTACATTACAAATACTTCCCGAAATAAACATCAGGTTACAATACATAAGAAATACAAGTGAATACATTCTGAAGTTACAATTACATCAACAATGTGTGTACACCACATATGATTATCTAGTATTATGTGTTTACTCTGGTAAACATCTTTATTTTTTTTTTATTCATAAAAATATATTTTGGCAAAGATAATTCGATGCGACTATATTGGTCTTCAACACTAATGTGCTTTGCATACAATAACACCGCAGGTATTGTAACAAAAGGGTATCATGGATGTAAATGTTGCAGAGATTCTATGAAGTCTAGGTGGTCCATACGCCAACAAAAGTCGTTGTACAAATGCTCCATGGTATTCCTCCTAGGAGACAACCTTATAGAAGGGAAATATATACTTTCAATGCTAAACCGAAGAGAACTCAAAGGCCTGAAATAATGATACAAGTTCACTTTCTAAGGGCATATGACAGAGAGAAGGAGAAGGAAATTGTATAAATATTCGATTCAAATGGGGAACCTATGTTCAATTATCCTAAATTCTTCAACACCTATGTTGAGAAAATTCTCATTGGGATGAAAAGGAAATTAGTATTTTATGAGCTCCCATATTGGGAGATCTTAAGATTATCCACTTACTAGATCCCATCCATATATTTAAAAATGTTCCATTCTTTGTGGAGGCACGTATCATCTAAAAAAAGTGACACATTGGCTGTTAGGATAGATATTATTTCTTCAAATACTAAAAATAAGCATTGGCCAAGATAAGAAAATAGAGGAGAGGTTGGCCCTTATTGTCCTTTTAAAGAAGGTGATGCCCCATGGATTTTGAAGAAAGATGATCTTTATTTGGAAAAGGAAGGTATATTGGGTTTGAAGGTGTATTTTTTATATGGTTCTACTCTATGGTGTTGTTTCACTATAGAAGAACATTTGTCAAGGTTGAAATCACATGACCATATCAACTTTCTAAGGGAATGTATGTCAAAAACATGTTTTTATTTTTTATGCCACAAGATAAGACACAATTAATTTTTTATGTGGTTATTGTCTAGTGTCATTATCCTTTGCTCCTGCATGCATGTGTGAACCATAACTTCCCCTAAGACCTGCGTTGTTCCATATCTAAATTATCTGCATTTGTACGTTGGATCACATCAAAGGATATCCATATGGTTGGCATTACATGGTGGCATGAAGAGATATTTGAGATTGGTTGTATGTTTGAGAAGGAACTACTGATGAGTTTCATGGACTTACATGTTCATATTCTAATTATCTTAGTTAATGAGGTTGAATTAGTCAGGGTGGTCTCATGTCAATGGATGTTTTCTTATAGAGGTACATGAAAAATTTGAAGGGATTTGTTAGACAAAGGGGAAATAACAAGAGGTCTATGGAAAATGGGTACATAGTATATGATTCATTCTATTATGCTAGTGAGTACATAAGCAAATCAACCACACACCAGGTGCAATGATTTTGGATGAAAAAAGGGATGAGGACAAAAAGGATTGGGATCTACTCCAAACGAATGAAAAAAAGGTGCATGATAAAGAGTAAGTTACTTAAATTTTGTCAAATTTATACATAGTTACTACTCACACTGAACTTCATAATGTACATTTGATGTCATATGTATTATACTTCAGTTTGATTTCATGAATACATCAATGAATTTAGAAATTGATGACAACAATAAACACATTAGAGAAAATTTTGGGTCTAAAATAAACCTCTAAAGAAACATATTCAACAAAAATGGATCTCATAAACAAAAGAGCCAACCAATAGAATTTAAAGAAACAGAGTCAACCATAATGGTTGACTTCGCATATTTGTCATAAAAACCTTTTCTTTTTCTTCATATTTTCAACATATCTCGATGTTGTTTTATTCAAATTTTGAGCGGGAAAACTTATTGGATAAGGATTTCAGTAATGCATCCAACAAGTACCCATAATGCATACTTTTGATGGACCCACCCCACAAAAAACAAGAAATACATTACAAAAACGTGTTACTTTGAAAGTAACACATTTTTTTAATGTATTTCTCATTTTTCCTGGGATAGGGTCAATCAAAAGTTTGCAGTATGGGCACTCGCATATATGGAATTTAATCATGCGTCAAACAAGTTCTCCCTCTTGAAATTTGAGTAAAACCATAGGGAGATATATTGAAAATGCGAAGAAAAGAAATATTTTTTTCTCTCTTCCTCCAAAATTCATAAATATTATTTTATTATGTTAAATATAATTTTATTATTTTCCTTAGGAGGCCTATTGTAGACCCAAAATTTTCTCAAATGCATTATTTACAATGTGGAGGCAACATAGTTGTGGGTCACATTATATGAAGAGAAGAGGATGAAATGGGAGAGTGACAAGAAAGAATTCAGACAGTTGAATGTTAGAAGCATGCCTTATCATGATCGTTTATAAGAAAATATGCCAATTATCTACCCAAAAATTTGATTTGTTAAACAATTCAAATAGAAATATGGTGCATAAATTCATTCCTGCATGCTGATTAGGATACACTAAACACAAGGATCGAGTGCACCAACTAGGTAATAATATATTTGTGTGCATTTTTAAATTTATAATGCACCTTTGCATTACACCATCTATATTTTATATATTAATGGTCGAGTTATTAGACATATTCCACCATTATTTGTTCACATTTTTATAAGTGAATTTGTTTCTATCTATGTGGGCATATGGGCATCATTTGAACATCAAGGATATTGATCATGGATGATAGACATGTCACACAAGACTATGGTGTATAAGTCAAGTTTGACCAATATAATCATGCTATCCACCACAATCAAAACCTATGAGGGGGGAAGTTAGGTTACATTGGAAAGATATAAGAGATCATTCAAGTGGACTTCTCATATTTCTAATGTGTTATTTTAGGTGCAAATGGTGGGACACCTTCAACCGAATTAATGTAAAGGAAAATAATGATAGTGGGTTGATATGTATCAACTCTAGAAAGATGTGGTATGAAACTAAGGAGCTTTATGTTTTCCCAAATCACTGCAACCAAGTGTTTTTTACCCTAATGTGTTGGATATGGATTGGCGGTTTGTATTAAGACAAGAACCTAAATCAAAATATATTTTTTAGAACAACAATGCTATCGAAGCGAGGAATACATCAATGTGATGGAAACAGAGAGTGATATGTACATGTTTTTTTTCATCATTTACAGTGTCGATGTATCATTTTATTATTGTTATCTTTAATTTGCTAATTACATTGTTTTTTATTCATCTTATGACGGTGTAACTGGAAACTTAATTATAATCATTTTTTAAACCTCTTAGTTGGTTAACAATCAATTTGAAACAAAATGTGTTTGTCTATAAATTACTTTGTGATAGTATGGAAGGATTGCTTGAAAAATAATTTTATTTAGTTGAAGGTAGTTATATCTCATTGCATATTTAATATAAAATTTTAGCATTATTTTCATGATAAATAATTGTTTAGGTTAGTCCTACAATCATAAGCTCCCTTTGCAAACTCTATATTCGATGAAAATAAACGTACAATATCATAATATACTCAATTCAATAGAATACTATGTGCATTAGGACATTGTGTGCTTCAATGATCTCTATAAAAGGTGTTCTATTAGAAACGACTATATGGGTGCAAAACAAATATAATGTCAAATTAGCATATTTTGGCACTGTCATTTTTTGTGTTAACAAAATATAGCATCGGATTTGCATTGATGCTGCATATTATGTGTGTTTATTGCATCAATGAATGTCTATTTGCATCAATAGGTGTGACATAATTTCCTTGTAAGTGTCAAATGTACATTATTATGGCATCATATGTGTGTTGATATTGAAAATAATAGGTCAATGTGTATCATGGTTATCATTGTTTTAGTCTACCTTACATAATTTATTTTCATTTTGCATTGTAATAACATTTTTTTATGTTGTTTTATAGGTATATAAGTGACGTTATTATTAATAATGATTTAATTAAAACATGTTTCAAAGTTGTAATAATAACAATCCATTTTCAGGACTAATTGTGACTTTATATTAATTACATTTAAAAAATAGATGCAAATGCAAATTAAAAGTTCTTAATAAATTCTTATGAACAAATATTTGTTATAGGGGAACGAAATGCATTATATTATTAAAATAACTTTTGAAATTTAATTAAATATAATTAAGCTATTAGATGTTAGATCTTTATATTTTTATTTTATAATATATGTTCACAAAATTGTTTACATTAATTGTAACAGTATGACAATAATTGCACGGTAAGGAAGAAGTTATTATTGATGGTTTTTAATAAATACCTCCCACATTTTTTCAAAATAAATATGCATGATGTTTATACACAATATAAACTTGGTGCTTTAATTATCTCTATAAAAGGTGTTATATTAGCAATGACTATAAGGGAATAAAGCAAATTTAATGTCAAATTAGTGTTTCAACATGCCTTTTTTGTTTTAAGAAAACATACCAATGTAGTTGCATCTTATGTGCATTTATTGCGTCAACGAATGTGATGTTGATGGACTTGTCCATCAAGACAAGTAATAACTTGTCTTGATGGACTTATCATTAGAGGTTCAAAAGATGTTGGAAATGGATTGGCCTCTATTGAAATCCCACAGTGTTCTTGTGGTAATGGAGGAGAAACAATAGTGGCATATTTTATGCTAAACTTTGGATTGGCTTCTATTGAATTCCTATTTTTTTCATTCCCAACCTTTCCTTTTATCTCCCTTCATTGACCTTTCCACTAGGCTACACTTTCCTAGAAGGATTTCTTGATCAATTACGTATGTTCCACATCTCGGCATGGATTAGAAATAAGAAACAAACAAAGTGTTGAATTTCAATCACACAAAAAACAAAATAGTTGTATGAAACAATTGAAAAATGAGGGAGATGTTGGATAAGTCGTGAAAAAAAAAACTTTTCATAGATTTTAAGGTGGGGAAGCATGGTGCTTCTTTTTGTATGTTGCAAGAGTGCACCCACATTATAAGTCACACACACATTAATAATAGCATGCGCTATAGAATGTGTGTGTGTTCCTATCAACATATAAAACCTACACCACAATGTATGGCTATATGGCCATTTAATGGTCCTAGAAGGAATGTACAGATGCTAAAAATTCACATGCATTCTTGCATATACCTCAAACTATGCCCCTTTACAAAATTAATGTATAGCCTCAATATTTGTTTATAACATAACCATGCCCATGATCCCAAACCCTAAAACATATACATACTACCATGGATACCCCTGCCTTAAGGCCCCAAGGCCCTAGGATATGGACAGAGTAGGGATATGGGTGCCATTAATATAATATGGATATGATGTATGATTATTTGAGCCCCAAACATGGTTCAAGGAGGAAACATATGTCTTACACCATAAATGAAGTTTCTAAGTAATTGGTTTAAACACAACACCTTGATCCACCACACATGACTTCCCAAGTATATACTTACCCTTTAAGTGGAGATATTAGTGATATTATGATGTTTTTAATGTTAGGTATGGGTCTCGGGGTCTTGGAGATGGTTCAAGGAGAAAACCTAGGTTTTAATCCCTAAATGGACATAATAGGAATGCATGCCCAAGAATAATCCCTTGTAACAAAACACATAACCTCTAAAGGAGATATTTGGCCTCCAAATGGGGTTATCATCGCCATTATAATTTTCAAGAACAATGTATGGGTCCCATGCTTCTCAACACGACGAAGGGAGGTGTTGAAATATTATAACTTCAAAGCATATCCTAAATGTATTTTACTGATGTAACCCAAGGGAGATGTTATTATTCCTCCGACGGGGTGTTACTATTGTATGTTGTCATCATAGAGTCATGAGGTAAAGCCTCCTCTTATGTCGAGTCTTTAGTACCCTAATAAATAATATAATATATTTTTTATGAGTATTCCTAGGTGAAGTCGGCCCAAACAGTTTATTGGGTCCGACTTGTCTAGTGCAAAATGTCAATTGACAATTAGTATAAATAGAGGAGCTGCGGTTTTTATTTGAACACAGACTCACTCACTTATGTAGCGCATAGGAGAGAGAGAGAGACAGAAAAAAAGGAGGAGAACAACTGGTTTTGGTTTGTCTTTTATATATCTTATATAGAGGAAGTTTTTGCTGGGTTTTCTTCCCCATGAGGGTTTCCTAGGATAAATCTTTGTGTTCTTTTTCTGGTTGTGCTTGTCTATCTTTCAGTGATATTTTTACTTATGTTTATGTTGTTATGATGATAAATGTTATAAGATATGATATACCATAAAAATTTAACATGGTATCAGAGCCACCTTGAAATAATTCATTGTGCAACCAAAATAGTGTTACAACTACAGCTATTGAAGATTAGGGTTTCATGCTTGAAAACCCTAAAATACTAAAACTAGTTGTTTTGGCAGATTCGCTATATCTAAAGATTGGACAAGGCTTAGAAGATGAAACTTTCACAGGCTGAAGATAAATTCCTGATGTACCCTATGTAAAAGTGTCAGCCTCATATTCACTATATTCTTGGAGATATGATTCCTCCAAATTAGGGTTCCAGCCTCTCCCAAGATTCATCTTTAAACAGGTGACCTCGAGCGAATTGATATATATCAGGATACGAAGGTCCAAATGAATTTTTGCAAGATGTTCCAAAAATTTCACGGACTTTACTTTCTGTGGTAAACTTTTTCAGACTCAAAAGATGAAATAGTGACACGTAGCAGTCTATACAAGTTCTCTCTTCTGAACAGTCCTGAAATAGGTCACTTTGGGAAAACGAGCATAAGTCCCAATTGGTGCAACTAATTCTGCTATAACCTGCGGTTTTGGAAAGAGGAAATGAGAGTCTACCATGATTGGAAGTTTCAAATAGAGAGGAGTATTACTTTCATAGATACCGCAGAAACAATATCAGACATTATGCAGAAGAAACTGAAGAAAACTAGGGCATCAGATATTTTGTAGATCTAATCACAGTTTTGGGAAAATGAGTATACTGCTCAACTCGCCTTGAGGAGGTGAATCTTTCTATCCAATCATATCTGAAAGATACCTCAATTGACAAATTGGGGTTTCTCTATCAAACCCTAGGTCTACCAGAAGCAGCATTCCAGAAAATATTTCAAGCAAGCATGAGATTGAAGCAATCTCACTGGTCAAATACGAAGTTGTTGATCCAGAAGGAGATGACGACAAACAAACAAAGATAATTATTTGAATTGTCTTTCCTGTATATGTTGTGTATTATGCATGATATAATGTTTGCATTAATGACAGTATACTACTAATATGCATGTAATGGGTAAGTAGCCCATGGTGCTATACAACTCTCCATTGCTACTTGTCTAGAATGAAACCTATTTGCTGACATATTGGATTAGTGCACAATATAAAAGATGTCATGGTAGATATGGAAGGAATCTAAAAATTTTCCATGAGATATGGATGAATGTTGTATTGGCTAAAAAGTTGCATGATGAATAATAATTTTTCGTTATGCATATGTTCTATGAAATGGTTCTAACCATGCAACTGGTGCATTTGACTTGTAGGAAACGCCATGTACAAGAGCCTACAAGAAAAGAAGGATGAGACTTGTTCAGAATAACAAGTGATGAAAATTCAAGATTCACCCCAATAAACATGAATCTGAATCTCCCAAGGTCAAAGACACCGTGACGAAAGAAAGAGCTTCAGAGAGCGGTATATCCACCTCGAGAGATGAAGACCACCTTGGGTATGAGAGATAAATCAAGATGAAGAAAAGTATGGTGAGACTTCCAAACCAAAGTAAGAGGCCTCGGACACACTCTAGTTGTGTAACATGGTTGGGTGGAATCATTGATGCTAACTTTTTCGGCTATGGAAGAAGCTATGATCAAAGAGTAATAGTTGATCATGGCGAATGATGTCTACGATATGGTTCCAAGACCTGAAGGGAAGTCCATAGTGTCTTCCATATGGATCTACAAGAACAAGTATACAAAGAACGGTTCATTGTTCATCTCAAAAAGAATAGACTATGGCATGACATAATCTATTGACCAGACACACTTCTTTAGTAGAAGTATAGATCGAGCAAAGAACCATCTGTACAAAATATGCTTTGTACAAGCTCAGAAGGCACCCATAGATAAGCACATTCAAGATCTTGATAGAACACCAAGAGTGATGAATATCTTAACCTTTTCTACAAGGTTTAAGATGGAAACCTATAAAAGACAACAATCTCACAGATGGGTGCAAGAGGAACTTTTCGACAAAGTTCAAGATAAAGGGATATTGGCATCTAGTAACCTGATATGGATACATAGTAGCAGAGAATGCTACCTGTCACTCCATTACATAATGCAGAGGGAATATGATGCTCCACTTCAGGGGGAGTGACTACAGAATATCTCTAAGTTCAACACGGTATGACATGAAGGACAGCTTCCTGATGGACCGAGAATTTACCAAGAGTAAAGTGGGTTCCAACCTTCAAGGTTGAATGAAGAAGACTAGGATATGTCGATGACCTAACAAAATGAACTTATGATAGATTTGAAAGATAAAATATGCTCCTTATGGAAGTAAGGAAAGATTTGTGGCTAGAGGATTCTCTCGGAGAAAGGGAATTGATTATGAAGAGACACTTTCTCCAAGAAGCAAGGTACACTTCCATCAGAACTATCATGGCACTTGCTTCCATGATGTACACCAAATGGATGTAAATACAATCCTTCCTTAATGGTGTGATTGAGGAAGAGGTTTACATCGAACAACCAGAAGGATTTGAAGTTGAAAACAGAGTGACGCATATATGTAAGTTGAAAAAGACTATGTATGGACTGAACCAAGCTCCTAGAGCTTGGTATGGAAGAATAGATAGCTTCTTGGAAAGCATGGACTTTACCAAGAGTAAAGTTGATCCTAACCTTTACCTTAAGGTTATGGATGATGAACCTGACCTACTATAGTTGTATGTGATGATCAAATTCTGACTGGAAATGAGAAACAGATCACAGATTCCAAGAAGAAGCTAGCTGAAGAATTCGAGATGAAAAGATATTGGATTGATGCATTATTTCCTCAGGATAGAAGTGTGGAAGAGCTCAGAAGGAATATTTTCAAACCAGGGAAAGTATGCTGTGGAAATATTTAAGAATATTTGGTATGTTGAATTGTAAAGTCGTGGACACACCCATGGATACCAACATGAAGTTGTTGTTTGATAAGACATCAAAGTTAGTAGACTCAATACATGAAGATTATTGAGTCGTTGATGTAGCACAAGATCAAATATATGCTTTGTTGTGAATACCTTGAGTCAGTATCTAGTTAACCCTAGATGTGTTCACCTAATCGCTGAAAAGCATGATGAGGTACCTTAAAGGTACGACAGACTTGGGACTTTACTATGGTAGAGATCATGACTACAGATTATATGGATATATGGATTCAGCTTGGGCAGGAAGTGTTGCAGATAGAAAGAGCACCTTAGATGAATGTTATTGTCTGGATCCACCATGATCTCATGGTTTAGTCGAGCGTTGATCTTAGTACAACTGAAGCAGAGTACATGGCAACTTGCTCCGCTATTTGGGAAGCCATATGGTTTCAAAAACATGATGTCAGGACTATTTGACATGAATTTGGATACCACAGTGATTCTTTGTGACAACCAAAGTAACATAAAGATGACAAAGAATCTTATGGAATATGGTACCGAAAGGAGACATAAAACTCCAGTATGCGAGTATCGATGAGCAAGTTGCTGATGTGGTGACCATGCTTCTGTGAAAAGTTTGGTGTAGTTCATAAATACTTTAGGAGGAATAGTGATGATGATACTATAGACTTTCCTCACAAGGAGGAATAGTGGTGATATGGACTTTCTTTAGAAAGGAAGAACGATTCGAAGGCATGGAATTTCTTCAGAAAGGAAGAATAAGTCAAATATGTGGATTTTCTTCAGAAAGGAGGAACAAGTCAAAGACATGGACTATCCTTGAAAAGGAAGAACAGATCGACACTATGAACCCTCCTCAGACAAAAGGGGAGCAGGTTGATAATATGGATCCTCCCAGAAAATGGGAAGTGATGATGAGACTGACATTGATGATGGATGACAGTGATGATGGTCTGACATTTGTTTGTGGAAGATAGTATTCTCTCGACGATAGCACGTATAACACTCTGTTCATGAGAGTGGTCTTTACTAGCTAAGGATGGCCTTGCAAGATGATACTCTTATGTGGAGAGTATAGCTACATTCATATGTAGATTTCATTGAGCTAGCACTCGCTTGGGAGTGGTCCTAACCTGTGTGGTATGGAATCTCTATGATGAGACCTCACAGACACTAGGATTGGCATTGTGTATGCAGTCGAGATAATCTTATGTGGACAGTATAGCTACATTCATATGTAGATTGCATAGAGTTAACACTCGCTTGGGAGTGGTCCTAACCTGTGTGGTATGGATGTATGCAATCTAGATACTCTTATGTGGAGAGTATAACTACATTCATATGTAGATTCCATAGAGTTAACACTCGCTTGGGAGTGGTCCTAACCTATGTCATATGGATTCTCTATGATGAGTCCTCACGGACGACGTAGTATAACACTAAATTGGGAGTGGTCCTAACCTGTGTGGTATGGATGGTCTACGATGGGCTGACATTGTGTATGCAGTCGAGATCTACTCTGTAGACAATACTCTTACATGGTAGAGGATACCTGTGACATGAGTGTAGATATCGTAGTATAACACTCACTTGTGAGTGGTCCTAACATGTGTGGTATGGATGGGCTACGATGAGTCATTATGGATGACAGGGCCAGCACTGGGTGCGATCAATATCTACATATAGTTGTAGATGATTTAGCTAATCGATTTCATGGATCATGCTGATGGAAGATTGCATCGTCCTTGGACTTATGTCCTAAAGTGATCAGGATTGATCATCCCACAAATAGATCATGTGTACTATAGATAGTGTGGTAGCGAAGGGTCAAGTAGATCGAAGTGCAGCTGCAAAGGATCAAGAAGGATCAAAGTACTGCTTCAAAGGATCGAAAGGATCAAAGTGTTGTTGCAAAAGGATTGAAAGGATTGAAGTGCTGCTACAAAGGATCGACAAGATCGAAGTGCTACTGCAAAGGATCAAGAAGATCGAAGTGCTACTACAAAGGATCAAAAGATCGAAGTGCTACTGCAAAGGATTAGCAGATCGGAGTTCCTCTGCAAAGGATCAAGAAGATCGAAGTGCTACTACAAAGGATCGAAAGATCAAAGTGTTGTTGCAAAGGATCAGAAGATCGAAGTACTACTGCAAAGGATCAGAAGATCGAATTGTTTCTACGAAGGATCAAAATATCGTTGTGTTGCTGCAAAGAAAGGATCAAGTGATCATGTGATGCAGAAGATGAAGAGTAACTGTTCCAAGTTACTAATTGTGAAAAACTTCATGTGACATATAGATGTATCTCCTCAATGTATTGTTATAATTGTCTCTCTAGTCTCCTATATTCTATGATGATGTTGTCAGTAGAATAACCTTCTCGTTAAGGGGGAGTGTTGAAATATTGTAACTTCAAAGGATATTCTAAATGTATTTACTGATGTAACCCAAGGGAGATGTTATTATTCCTTCGACAGGGTGTTACTATTGTATGATGTCATCATAGAGTCATGAGGTAAATCCTCCTCTTATGTCGAGTCTTTAGTACCCTAATAAATAATATAATATATTGTTTACGAGTATTCCTAGGTGAAGTCGTCCCAAACAGTTTATTGGGGCCGACTTGTCTAGTGCAAAATGTCAATTGACAATTAGTATAAATAGAGGAGTTGTGGTTCTTATTTGGACACAGACTCACTCACTTGTGTAGCGCATAGGAGAGAGAGAGAGAGAGAGAATAGGAGGAGGAGAACAATTGGTTTTGGGTTGTCTTTTATTCATCTTATACAGAGGAATTTTTTGCTAGGATTTCTTCCCCATGAGGGTTTCCCAGAATAAATCTTTGTGTTCTTTTTGTGGTTGTGCTTGTGGTGGTCTATCTTTCAGTGATATTTTTGCTTATATTTATGTTGTTATGATGCTAAATGTTATAAGATCTGATATAACCATAAAAACTTATCATGAGGAAACCTATACTTTACACCCTAAAGTGATATTTTTTGCTTTAAGGGCCAAGAGAAACATCTTTAAACAACATGCATGACCTCCCAAGGGGTTTGTTTCCCTCTTAGTGGGAATATTAGTACCATTTGGGATTTTAGAGAACTAGGTATTCATTTGATGGTTTGTACAAAGGTTAGTCAATGAAGATTAGGCATTAGTCCTAAAAGGTATCTTTTAAGACTTGAGGGCCATGAATGAGGGCTCAAACCACTAATAATATTTGTCTATGGAATGTTTTATCTTCAAGTGATGATATGGGTATCGTTAGCAAACTTTGAGCACCAAAAATGAATCATGAGTTTCTAGACATGGATGAGGGAGGAAACCCAATCCTTAGGACCTCATTGCAATGTGGCATCAATATGATATTGGTATTGATGTCTTGACCATGGTCAAGGGAGAAAAACTAAATCCTTAGTCCCTAAAGTTAGTTTCTAAGGCTCAATGAACATGAACATGGCCTTGAACCACCACATAGGACCTTAATTTTGGATATTTATCTTCTAAAAGGGAATACGATAACCATTAGAAGGTTTTTAGTAACACGTTTGAGTCATGTGTCCTTAAAAATGGTTGAGGGAGGAAACTTGAGCATG
Organism: Pseudotsuga menziesii; assembly: GCA_001517045.1. NCBI lineage: Eukaryota > Viridiplantae > Streptophyta > Pinopsida > Pinales > Pinaceae > Pseudotsuga > Pseudotsuga menziesii. Next base: position 1,185,429 of record LPNX011131209.1, on the reverse strand, counting down.
GGCCCCTAAATGAATATTCTAGGTATCTAAGGAAAATAATGCTTCATTGGCCTCCTAAGGATATCCTTAGTCTCCAAGTGAGGATATGTGCACTTTAGTCTCCAAGTGAGGATATGTGCACCATTAGGATTCTCTAAAAACTATGTACGGAGGTATGAGCTCATTAAGCATGGAAAATTGAGTAAGTTTAGTTATTAGACTCTAAAGAAACTTCTAGAGATCAAGGTTAATGAATGACACCTCAAACCACCATAAATTGCATCTTGTGTTGATTTTTGTCCTTTGAGTGATCATATCACAACCATTAGGAATTTAGGATCTTTATGATCAAGGAAAGAAAATCATACCTTAGACTATACTATTTGATCCACCCAGTAGTTGGAATTGTTTTTTGAATTCGAAAGGTTCAACATCGACTTCAACAAGTCTGGGCCTCAACACAACCTCAACAGGTTCAACACCTCGACATGCATCATCGACACCAATGGTAAACACGACTATGACATATTGTCTCTCTGCCTTCCAGATGTCTGTAACGGTTGAACTTCTGAACCCATCCAACTTCTCTTGTAAATGAACATAATGGGAATACGACCCAAGCATTCTCAGCACTCTATATAAGCATGTACATTATTTTAATATACAATGAGAGTAATAAGCAATTGATAGAACAGTAATGAAACAACAAAGATTGGTTCGAAATATTTCATTTTGTCTATGTGTATGTTTTCTATGCATGTATTGTACTCCATGATTTTCTCATTCTTAATATTATTCCACCATAACATTACTCGATTCATCCAATCGAACTGTTGTACCCATTATGCACCTGGGCACCCGGATCATTGGTATCATAGCAAATTCAGAGCTTGTATGTGCTTAAGTTGTGTGTAAACACTTTTATCAAGGTTGCTTGACTTATGCATGTTAAAACACACTCACAAACTTGGAAATCCAAGAAGGCACTACCTTCGACTTTAGAGTATCCATCTACTCGCACCACTAGATCGAAGATGGCCGAAGAAACAAAATAATAGACATGAAACTGACGAGACAAAGAAACTCATAGATAAATCACTAGCTCGACAGTGAACCAAAATGTTTATCCATTTCAATGAGATTATCACACTATTTTTCTCGACCTCGGGAGGATCCTCAACGAGATCCAACTACGACAAAATCAGTCCATTCAAAGTGTAACAAATGAACTTGGACATACTGAATCTAGAAAGCAAGATTGACACTAAATCTGTAGAAAATTTGGTACAACAACTGAAATCCTATTACTCTATGAATCAACTCTCAGAAGCTGAAAATATCACCATTTCATCCTTAAAAATGTCAACCTATGTTCACTGTTGGTTGGAGAATCTATCGACAAAGATGGAGACCCCATAGACACATGGGAAAAAAAATTGAGTACATCCGAAAAGAGTTATACCCACCCAAGTACATTGAATAGTAGTATAATAAGTGGAAGTAGCTAAGGCAATGGAAATACCAGTCCATGAAAACTTACACCGACGAATTCTATCGACTCATGGAGAGACTTGGAGTTCAAGAAGAAAAGAAATTGCTTGTTCTGAAGTACGTTAGCGGATTGTTCCCATACATTCAGCAAGAGATGGAGTTTATAACTGTCAGTATGATTTTGTATGCATTCCACTATGTCAAAAATCTTGAATCTATACAGAAAGGAAAATCATGCTCCATGATCAAGTCGACAGGTCGAACATCCAACAAGAAGTCACCAACTGACTCCGACAAGTCCAGACAGCCTTCTCAGCCAACGTCGCCAAAGCAAGATAATGGAAAAAAACATTCTCAGAAAGACAAAAGGGAATGTTGAAAACAACCCCCTACTGAGAAATGGTGTGATTACCACAATTCATCATGGCATGATACGTCTAAATGCAAGGCTTGGAAGACATTTTTGGACAAAATTTCGACCTCTGAATTGTCCAACAAAACCCTGGTAGAATCTGACCCGGAAGCATCAACCCTTTTGACATCAACATCGACCACTCCAACAGCATCGGCTATATTCAATGAGGAGAAACGAGAGCACATGTTCCATACATAGATATGGGTTCAAAACAAACCATTGCATCTGATTGTGGATGATGGTAGCCAGGATAAATTTGTTTCTGAAGATATCATGAAGAAACTAGGTCTTGTCACCACTCCACATCCTTAGCCTTATAATATCGGTTGGATGAAGGATGGACAGGAACTAAGGATCACCCAACAATGCATACTCACCTACTTCATTAAGCCTTTTGAAGATGAATTACTATGTGACATGGCACCGCTTTCCTTAGTCGATGCCTTGTTTGGGAAACTTTATTTATGGGATCGACATGGGATTTATCAATCACGGCCTCAGAAGGTGATTGTCAAAGTACAGAACCAATGGTATGGCATAATAGAGCAACGACCTACACCAATGGTTGCAATGATATTTTCTAAACAGAAAAAGAAGCTCATCAATCATGCTCGGAGATTCGCATTGATCATGATTAAGCCTCAACATTCTAGGAAGACTACATCAACTAGTCAACTCATCGACCAGTGCATATCCCGATAAGAACAACAGATCGACAACATTCTTGATGAATACTAGAACGTATTTAAAGAGACAAATGGAGTACCTCTACATTGCCAGGTAAAACACTCCATTGAACTTGTTCCTGGTTATTCATTACCTAACACATCCATTTATAGAAGATCCATTATCGACAATGAAGTGATTCATAGACAGATTCAAGAGTTAATCAACAAAGGTCACATCCAACCCTGCTCCTCTCCTTGTGGAAGTCTAATCATCCGCGTTCCAAATAAAGATGGAACTTGGTGCATGTGCATCGACTATCGGGTTCTCAACAAGATTTCAGTATAGAACATATTCCCTCTTCCAAGGATACACGAACTCGTCGAGTTTCTGAAAGGTGGTAGGTTCTTTACTGAACTCAACCTCAAGTCGGGATATCATTGAATTCCGATTGAGCCCATTGATGTATGGAAAACTGATTTCAAGACCAAGAAAGGATTGTTTGAATGGTTAGTCATGCCTTTCAGCTTAACCAATGCACCTGCGACCTTCATGCAATATATGGATGACATTCTATGACCTTTCATCAAAATGTATGTTATTGTCTACTCAGACGATATCTTGATTTTCATTCAATCATGGGAAGAATATGTCTGATAATTTCGACAAGTCCTCGACACTCTTCGACAACATTGACTCTATTTGAACATGGAAAAATGTTCATTTGTGATGAACAACATCAAATATTTTGGGTATGTAATCGACTATGCAGGCATTCATGTCAATCCAAATAAAATACAAATCCTCAAAGATTGGCCCATTCATCAAAACATTCATGAAATAAGAAGTTTTCTTGGTTTGGAAAATTTTTATCAACGGTTCATACATGGTTTTAGTCACATAGCCTGTCCTTTGAATCAATTGACTAGGGGAAATGGGAAAATTGTCTTCAAATGGACATCGACACAATAGCAAGCTTTTGAGCAGCCCAAAAACAAGCTTTGTACTGCACCAATACTTGTGTTACCTTATTTACATCAGCCTTTTAAGATTGACACCGACGCATCATACTATGCTTTAGGCACAGTGATCACTCATTCTGGTCACCCAGTGGCTTTTCATTCTGAAACTTTCAACGACACCATTAGAAGATATTTGATGTATGAAAAGGAATTGTATGACATTGTGCAAGCCCTTAAACAATGAATACATTACATTCTTGGGAAGGAAACTATCATTCTTACTGACCACAATCCCTTACAGTTTGCCCCGTATCAGTCGAAGTTACAAACAATTCGACAAATCAAGTGAATTAATTACTTGCAACAATTTCAATTGGTAATTAAGTGTTGGAAAGGTAAAGCCAATGTCATAACCAATTGTCTAAGTCAAACACCCATTACTCTACTTTTCATAGTGATGAGTATGCAGGGCTATGACACCACTACTTGGCCTCAATTGTATTCAGTAGACTACGATTTTTCTACAATTTATCGACAACTTCAAACCGACATGTCATCCACTACCGACTATTTCCTAAAAGATACATTGTTATACAAGCTTGGGAAGCTTCGTGTACCGACAAGTGAGCACCGACAGAAGCTCATTTGGGACACGCACAACAGCAAGACTGCAGGACACTTTGGAGTAGAAAATACCCTTTCCATCCTAAAAAAGTATTTTAATTGGCCTTCACTTAAATCTAACGTCAACAAGTACATTCAATCAAGTGTGGTTTGAGACATTGCTAAACCGTCGAATTGACGACAAGGATTGTATACGCCTTTAGCGGTTCCTAGTCGACCATGGGAATCTATTTCTATGGACTACTTGAGGATATATCCTACTACCAAACATCAGCATGACGCAAGCTTAGTAGTATTCAAAAAAGTTTCCAAGATGGCTATTCTCATTCCATACAAGAAGACTACGATAACACAACACAACTACTCAACTCTTCTTTGAACATGTATGGAAACATTATGGCCTACTAACGACCATCATTTCCGATAGAGATGCCATATTTGTCAAGATATTTTTGAAGACTCTTTGGAAATAGCTCGACATGAGACTCTCTTTATCGACAACTTTCCATCCTCAAACATACGGACATACGAAAGTTGTGAATCGCCTGGTAGTACAACTACTCCGCATGTACAACCACAAGCATCATTGGACATGAAAATCTCCCATATATATAGGATAGTTACAATCATGTTCATTATAACTCTACGGGAAAGAGTCCATTTGATATTTGTTATGGATTTCAACCCTTATCTCCCATCGCCTTGATTAGTTCCTCGACACATTCGAACGACACCGACTCTAATCGACGAGAAGTTGAAAAAGCATTGAAGTTTCAAGACCACATATAAAACATCCAGAAACAAGCACAGGAAATGTTGCAACAAACTAATGCGAAATATAACGCCCGACACAATAAGCATCGTATCCCTCATTCATTCCAAGTTGGGGATTAGGTCTGGTTTCATCTCAAGAAGAAACACTTTACTAGTCCATTCAGAAAATTGAAGCCTTTGCGATATAGTACGTACAGTATCTGTAAGCAGATTGGATAATGTTATATTTTTATCATTTAATCAATATGATCTAGGATCTTATCTGAGAGAATAACATGCACAACAATAATCACAAGAGACAAGAGACACAAATCATTTTCCTCGGGGAAACCATAAAGGAGAAAACCCCAGAACTTCCTCAGAGATAGAATGAGCACCAATAGCAAAAGTAAAACCCAAAGATACAAAGATGTTCTCCGACAATTGTTCTCTCTCTCACTTGTGTGAGCTACTCCTCTCTCACTCATGTGTTATTGTTGAGTAAGTGTGTGTTTCAAATAGAGAATCTCACTCTCTATTTATACTTGTTTTTCAGTTGACATTTACTCTACAGGGTCGACTTCACTAGGAGATTTTAATAACCCTAATATGACTCAATTGTAGGGTATATTTCCCTAACTTACAATGCAGGAGGGTTAACCGTAATGAATTTACATGACTTTATTATATTAATGACTCTCCCGATCGAAAGAACAAACATCTCCATCGGGGTACAATGAAATACAATAAGAAATATACAAGTGAATACATTCCAAAGTTACAAATACATAAACACTCCCTCTTAACTAAGAAGGTATTCTCTTGACACGATTCATAAACACAAGTCTTCATCACTAGATCATCATCAAAGCTAGATCATCATCAAAGTTGGATCATCATCATCACTATTGTCGCTATCTCGAGCAAATGGTGCTATCTCTCAAATCTACTCGTCATAGGAAGTTCTATAGAGCCAACCATTTTTCATGTTGGATGTATGCCTAACCTCCATGTAGATATTTATCTACAATTCCATCCCTTTTTCATGTTGAATGTAGGTCTCAATACTTATATCCGACCATGGGAGGCCCATCCTACCACCATGTCAGAAAGGCTCAGCACTTACATCTAACCATGGGAGGCCCATCCTGCCACCATGTCAGAAAGGCTTAGCAATTACATGTGACCATGGGAGGCCCAGCCTTCCACCATGTGAGAAAGGATCTGCACTTACATCTGACCATGGGAGGTCCAGCCTGCCACCATCTCAGAAAGGATCAGCACTTACATATGACCATGGGAGGCCTAGCCTTCCACCATGTCAGAAAGGCTCTGCACTTACATCCGACCATGGGAGGCCCAGCCTACCACCATGTAGGAAAGGCTCAGCACTTACATATGACCATGGGAGGCCTAGCCTACCACCATGTCAGAAAGGATCTGCACTTACATCTGGCCATGGGAGGCCCAGCCTACCACCATGCTAGAAAGGCTCTGCACTTACATCCGACCATGGGAGGCCCAGCCTATCACCATGTTGGAAAGGCTCAATACTTACATCCGACCATGGGAGGCCCAGCCTGCCATCATGTCTGAAAGGCTCGGGACTCATCACTTTCCCTTGGAAGGAACCTCGATATGAAGAAAACGAACCTTCTCTCTAAAGTACTCAAACTTCACTCTGGCCATTTCTAGCATAGAATCGCATCAGGGTTGATTACGTCCAAGGATAACCTGCGAGCTTTGTCAAGACTGATTACATCCAAGGACAACCTACAGGATTGATTACGTATGAGCAACCTATGAGCTTCGCTGGCATTTTATGCTCACACAACCTATCTCACTGGCTATGCTAGAACTCATCACTCCCTCTTTCGAGAGATCTCGATCTGGAGCTTCACTGCTCTACATCATACAAAAATGCAAGTTGGATAAATCAAATCAAATAGTAGCTTTCAAAAGAAACAAACTACCTCACAAATAAACGAGCAAGCGGCAATATATTTTTCCTCGGTTGTACTCAACGCCATGCAGGACTTCATCCTATCAAACCAGTAGCCCATACTGGATCTCAAACTGAAGAAGCAACCCAAGGTGCTCTTGTTCTCAATGGCGCTACCAATCTAAATAAACATAACCATGCAGGTTAGTCTCCTAATTCGTATCATACTTGAGCCCATACTCAATTGTACCCTTCAGGTACCTCACTGTTGGCAGGGGTTTCGATAAGTGAGTTGTGCAACGTCACGGCAGCTGCGCAAGCTCACACCGTACCTTGCAAGGCTACATCAGCACGATGGGAGAAAAAATAACTGTTTTGAATATTTTATATATTATTTGACCAAGTTTGTCACAATAGGTCATTAGCAGTTATAAGTTAGTTAGAAGTGGGCCTATAATGTAATGGCGCATACCTATTTATAGATCTAGTTTTGAAATTAAAAGGGAGGAGGGGAAAAGAGAAAAAAAAGCTTAAGAGATCTTGAGTCTATCAGTATCACATGAGATCTAGTGCAATCTGAATCTTAGAGAATTTCCTATTGTATCTGTGACCTATCTGAGTTACGTTTTTGACGTATTTGGCCTCTGGGTTTGGAGAAAAATTGTCTGGTTTTGAATCTTTTACACAGAGCTAATATATGAGATAGTTGATGCATAAATCTCGTCTTTTGTTTTACTATTATGTCTATTGCGATCTATCTTGTTATGATGTTGTGATGATCTAGATCTGATATGATGTTGTGAGTTGTTAGGATGTCGTTGTGGTTAACTTTATTTTTGCTATACTGATGTTGATGCGATATGTTTTAAGTCTGTAATATTGTTGTCGCATTATGAGGTTGGATAGTTTATATGCTGTTGTGGTGATAAATATATGATGCACTCTATAGTCATGAAAATGAGTTAGTGTCGACTACATAGTCCTGGATCTCTTAGTCATGTTGTTTTCCCATCAGATCCTCATATCCTCCGTCTTCACTGTCGAAAACTCGGTTCCGACAGCTCTCCCTTGAACATCTCGGGTGAGACTTCGTCCACACTGCAGATGTTGCTGGGAAAGGTAAAACCTGTCTGGGACGGTGCTCAAGGAGATCGCGTTGGTCGAGCGTCGACAAAGTGAGAACCCCTGTCGATGAAGCTTTGTTGGTGGGTGTTCGCCAACAAATGGTTCCGTTTCCGGGACCGAGTTGCTATTAAGAGGAGGATATGTTTTGGCATCCGAATCGACCAAGAGATCGAAGGGTTGTTTGATCTAAAGTTGTGGGAGTTTGCTGAAGCTGAAAACCAAAATCTGAAGTTGTCAACGGGCCACTGGTTGGATAGGTATATCCAAGACGGTCCTCACGAATGGTTCTTTTGTGAATTTCTTGTCCTCTTGCATGAATGGCTAGAAAAGTTCACTAAGAAGAAGAAAAACTTCCAAGGAGGAGAGACGACATCCTGGACCCTGGAGATGATCCAGGAGTTACAAGAAACCAACAATAAGGCATCATAGGTAGTTGAAGTGTGGTTGGATATTATCTTAGAAGGATACATCACCGAGTTTGCAGTCGACACCAATAAGTCCTTTAGCGAAGCGGAAAGGGAGTTCTTCAGCGGACCATGAGGAAGAGTTTTGTTTTCACTACAGCTGTCAATTAAGTAACTGGTCTATGAAAAAGGTATTTTGAAGATGGACCAAGAGTAGTGGAACTCTAGTGTGCAGAGGATGTAGGCACCACGACGAAAGGGGAAAGATGCATGAAAAGGTAAGGGGTAGATTGGCATGAGTTCTGGTGAGAATGTGAAGGTCGCCAAGGAAACAAGTGGTTGTACAAGGGGAGCAGCAAGGTTTCAAGAGAAGAGGCAAAGGATGGGAGAAGGTCTTGTTGCAATCGAAGTGCAATGCCATGAGAAACAACCACATGGGATGAAGAAACCTTTCTGTGACGACGAGGACAACCTGGCACAGGCTACGCCCGGAAGGATGACAAGATCAAACCCCAGCAGTAACGTGTCCACACCTCCGCGCACTACTCCACCACAAGGAAGAAACGCACATTCTACGTCGACTTGCCCAACATGTCAATAACAGTCTAGTAATAGAGCACCAATAGGAGGAAGAAGGCCCAGAATGGTGGGCAACAAAATGAAGCTACCGATATTCAATGGAAATGGCACTGATGATCCAGAGCAGTACTGGCTCTTGTGTGAGGCGATATGGACCACCTGAAAAATTGTCGATGATGATGTCAAGAAAAGTCAGCTGGCCACTACTCTTAGGGGTCGTGCACTGGAATGGTTCATGAGATTCACGCGGGTTCCTTAGGGAGGTACCGTGAAAACATTGGATGAGATCCGAACGGGGCTATTTGAAGAATTCAAGAAGCTGAAGTCTGAGGCTCAGTATATTATTGAATTGAAAGAGATCAAACAGTTCCCCAATGAGACGATTTGGGACTTTAATCAGTGGTTTAAGACATTGATGGCATGGGTCATTTTTCAGATGAGTGATGTTCAGCACAAGGAGTGGTTCATTGTCGTGCTTTTCCCGCATATCAGACAACCATTAATGCAGCAAAATAATGCGACCCAGAGCGAGCCTCTGGAGACCGCAAAGAAATTGGAGGCATCACTAGTAGGAGAAAGTGTAGTCGAAATGAACCAGATTCAAGCATAGTTGACCAATCTGACGCTCCAAATGCAAGATATCAAAAAGGCTAAGGAAGATCGTGATGATTTGTGGTGCACTCGTTTCCATGCAGACGGACATACCAAGGACACATGTCCGACATTCAGGAATTATTTGTTGTCGGGAGCCCTGAACCCGTTGAGTTGTGCTAGTATACCATGGTTTCGCATCTATCAGGTCTATGGGCATCGACATGAGAACTGTGATTACATGCAAAACATGGTTACCAAGGCAGAAAACATGTATTGCACATTTTGTCGATAAGTAGGACATGATGACAAAAACTGTCGAGCTTAGGATTTCCTCCAGGAGAGGACATATGATTTATATTTTGTGAAAGGTGAGGACCCCCGAGCAATGCAAGCACAGCCACAAGTAGTGTAATCAGCATTGTAGGTGCAGTATACACTGCCTCCCCTGGTGCAGTTTATCCCTGCACAACCATAGTAACAGTTTACAGCACAGCCATAGTTTGCATCTCCACCACAGATTGTGGCAAAACCGTAGTATGCACCGCGACCACAATATAATCAGGCACCTCTCATTCAGTCTCAACCATAATACGTTCAAGCTGCGCACTATGTCTAGCAGCAGCCAAACCTATCGCATCAATAGATGACTCAACCATAGTTTTAGCAAGGAGGAGTCCAAGGAGGATTCCATGAAGGATTTAGAGGCCGAGGAGGAGGCTTCGGTTGAGGAGGAGGATGAGGTCGTGAATCAATCCAATGTTATACCTAAGGAGTATTTGGGCACTATCAAAGGGAGTGCCCTCATGTGCAGTATACATACTGTGCAGCCAGTGATCATAATGTCGAAAACTTCCCTTAATTGATTGCAAAATGGCAGGTTGGAAACATTTCTCAGTTGCAGAAAGTACAGAATCAGAACAGCCCACGTTCCAAGTACAGAACCAACCGATAATGCAGAACCAGGTCCCACCACAAACTTATACTCAGAATCCACCTCATAATAAGAACCAGTCAATGAATCAACCATTAAATCAGAACCCGCCATTGAACTTGAATCAAGGACTGACAGCTGCAACAATTCAGGCCGAGCTGCGAATGAAGGATGTCGACGTTGGGATCGTCACTCGCGTTGGTGTGACAACTGGAGACAATGGACCGTGGCAGCAAGTTTGGCTCACTGGAAAGAAAAAGGTGGCATTTGATATTGTGATAGAGAAAGACACCTTCTTTGGGGCAAAGAATGCAATCGGGAGAAATCTAGGTAAGTTACCAATTATTGATATGCCATTTGTTTCTGATCCATTTGTATAGACAGTACCATCACAACAGCATGGTACCTTGCAGTAGTTCTTTGAGAGTTGTCTATCATTGGCAAGGGACCCTGGTGCCCTTATCGAGCTTGAGACATTATTGCACCACCCAGATAAGGCAGTGAAGGATTCTGTAGTGAATTCTTTGAAAAAGAGGAAGACAAGAAAGGAAATGAGGATGAATATCCAGATCGGAGATTATGAGGTTGACTCAGTCATTTTGGATCTTGGATTAGATGTAAACATTCTGACCAAGCAAACCTGGCAATTGATGGGAAATCCAACATTGGGATGGTCACCAGTACAGTTGTGACTCGCAAATCAGGCGAAGGTTCATCCCATTGGTCGTGTTTCAAACTTGGTTGTCGACATTGAAGGTATGAAAACACATGCTGACCTCAATATGATAGAAGTAATCGAAGATGGTGGTTCCTATCTCGTGCTGCTAGGGATCGGATGGAATAATGATAGAATGGTGGTTATCAACTTCAAAAAACGAGTTATGACATTTGAAAACCAGGATGTCAGGGTCATTTCTCCTATGGGCTCTCAAGAGGGATGGCGATATATTGAACCTATAAAGGATGAAGTCGACAGAAGTTGGGATCACGCTTATAACATCTCTGAAGACTATATCCACACTACTGTTGATGGCGAACTTGGATGGCGCAGCACAAGTTCTACATCCTCTGACTCTGATGATGCTATGAAAAAATGGCAGAATAGGTTGCATGAAGTATCATTCAGGAAATGAAGGTTGATTACACAGTCTCTTTGACGTGTTGCAACTGATACTGTCGAGTTGCCCATTTATGAAGGACTGCCAGGACTATCAGAGTTCTTTCAGGAATTTGAAGAGAAATTTTTTGAACCGCAAAGGATACTGGCTATCGAGGTAGCACTGAAAGCTACTCTAGCTCAATGGTGGGCGACACACAAACAAATGATCTTTGACTAGGAACAGTGCCATAAATTGATGACAGTGCGCTTCGGCGATTTAGAGGTCTATCATGCTGGGAGATACGATAAACAGAATAATCCCACCCGTCATTTGATCGAGTGTCAAACTTTATGGGTGTCATGACCTAGGGATGAATGGGTCCATGCTTTTGTTCACACCCTGGAGGAAATGCCGAGATCCTGGTATATGGCGACAGAGTTGCGCAAAACTATCACCACTTGGGAGGAGTTGTCTGTTTGCTTCGCGCAGATGTTTAGTTTCCAGGATGCCAACCCAGAGGTATGTAATTCTTTACAACTCATCCACAATGTCGTACTCAAGGTTATCCCTATCGCATACCTAGTTGGTCTACATGCGCACTGCTCCATCCAATCCATGATGACATGCTACAATTTGTCTGGGGAACTTGAAGATGACGACGAGTTGTGGAATGTTAATATTCCATAGTCAGAAGGAACCCGCGATGTCACAGCCCCAGACATACCGACGGATTCAATGAGTCAGCTGCTGAGGATCCGAAAAGTCAACATTGGGTCGGCAGAGAACCCAAAATTTTCCAATGTCGGAGACTACTGGGACGAGGAGACCATGGCCAACATCACGGACCTGCTACATGAATTCCATGACCTTTTTCCTACACGGTTTTCAGAGATGAAGGATATTTTAGGAGACCTGGGGGAGATGAAAATCATATTGAAACCAGATACCAAACCGATGCGACAGAGGCCGTATCGAATGGACCTACGAATAAGGACCAGGTGAAGGCCGAGATAGACCGGATGCTCGATGTTGGGATCATCGAGCCTATAGAAGAATCTGAGTGGGTAAGTCCTATGGTGGTCCAGGATAAAAAGACAGGAGAAATCCACATTTGCGTCGACCTAAGGAAGTTGAATGATGCATGCGTGCATGATTCGTTCCCAACCCCTTTTACAAATCAAGTTCTTGAAGGCGTAGGCGGCCAAGAGATGTATTCTTTCACGGATGGATTTTTGGGATACCACCAGATCCGGATTGCAAAGGAGGACCGCCATAAGACTACATTTGTCACTAAGTGGGGCTATTTCCAATTTACAGTCATGCCTTTTGGGCTGAAAAATGTTCCAGGCGTATTTTCTCAGGTAGTTCTCGCTGTATTTAAAGATTTTATTCAAAAGTTTCTGCAGGTGTATATGGATGATTGGACTATCTATGGACTAATTAGGAACCATCTCGACAACTTGAAACTAATGCTAGAGAGGTGTCGACAGCATCATATTGCATTAAACTCTAAGAAGTGTATTTTCTGTGCGCCATTTGGAATACTACTTGGGCACATAGTGTGCAAAGAAGGTCTATTGGTTGATCCGGCAAAGATTGCGCTAATCCTCATTTTACCACCGCCGACAAATGTGAAGATGCTTCGGGCGACGCTGGGGCATACAGGTTACTATCACAAGTTTATCAAAGGATATGCTGCGATTACTGCTCCCATGGAGAAATTAATGAAAAAGGATGCAGCATATGAGTGGAATCAGTAATGTCAAGGAATTTTTGACACTTTGAAGGCCAAAAATGGCCTCTGCACCCATATTGGTTTTTCTTGATTGGAATAAGGAGTTCCATGTGCACGTCGACACGTCTTCCATTACGCTAGGGGTTGTTCTTGCGCAACCAAGTGAGGGAGACCTGGATCACCCAATCGCATATGCCAGTAGAAAGTTGTCATTTGCTGAATAAAATTATACAACGACGAAAAGGGAAGGCTTGGCGATGGTTTATGCTTTGCAGAAGTTCCGACACTATTTGTTGGGCGGACACTTCAAGATGTTCACCGATCATTCTACTCTGCAATACCTGGTCAAGAAGCCTGTGTTGGGGGGGGATATTTTTATATGGTTGTTACTCTTCCAAGAGTTTGATTTTGAAATAGTTGTAAATCCAAGACGATTGAAGGCTGGTCCCGGTCATTTGTCTCGTGTTGATAACGGTGAAGGCTCGACCAATATTGATGACGGTTTTCCAGATGCCCAATTGTTCCATGTTGACATCGTAGATGATCACTATGCACCAATTATTCAGTTTTTGGCCACTGGTGTCACCCCAGAGGACATGTCAACTAGCCAAAAGAAGTAGTTAGTCGTGAAGGCTTTTGATTTTCAACTAATTGCTGGACAGTTATATAAGCTTGGACCAGATGAAATCTTGCGATGATGTATTTTACCGCATGAGCAGGGTCCCATTCTAGAAGAAGCACATGCAGAAATTGCGGAAGGCCACTATGGAGGACGGGCTACTACGCGGAAGGTGTTGCGCACCGGGCTATGGTGGCCTACATTACATAATGATGCTGCAGACTCCGTAAGGAGCTATGATGTCTTCCAGCGTGTCGGTAAACCATCGTAATGGGATGAGATGTCGTTGGTCCCGCAGGTGACTCTGCAACCATTTGATAAATGGTCTGTGGATTTTGTGGGTCCTATTAATCCACCAGGGAAGCGGACTGGTGTGCGATACATTATTACTGCAACCGACTATTTGACTAGGTGAGTGGAAGCCGTGCCAGTAGTAGATTGCACTGCTGCAACAACAGCACAGTTCATTTTTTAAAACATCATGACATGGTTTGGGTGTCCTAGGATCTTGATGAGTGACCAGGGAAGTCACTTTGTCAACCAAACAGTGAAAGCGCTAACTGAGGAATTGTGGGTGCAACACAAGAGGAATACACCATATCATCCACAGGCGAATGGGACTGTCGAAGCATTCACAAAAATTTTGAAAACAACATTAACTAAGGTGTGTAATGCTAATCGCGATGACTGGGACCTGAAGATTCCTGTAGTGACATGGGCCTATCACACTACTTGCAAGCGGCTCACTGACCAGACACCATTTAAGCTGTTCTATGGGCAAGAGGCAGTCATGCCCATGGAGTATATTGTTCCTAGTTTGTGCATTGCTGCAGCGACAGGCATGGATGATGCAGAAGCGTTAGAAGAGTGAATTGCGCAGTTGATCCAACTTGAAGAAGACCACTTTATTGTTGGCTTCCACCAGCAGGTTGCGAAGGATAGACAGAAGGTGTGGCATGATCGCCACATTAAGAAAAAATAGTTTGCAAAGGGTGATTTGGTGTTGTTATATGACAGTAAGTTCATCAAGCATCCCGGTAAGTTACAAATGCACTGGTTAGGTCTGTATCTCGTCCATTCTATTACTTCTTGTGGTGCAGTTCAGTTACAACAATTAGATGGCGCAGTATTACTGACACTCGTCAATGTGAGTCGCTTAAATCCCTATAGGACAAGGCCAGAGCTGCGCACTACTTAAAGCACTGTAAAAAAAATGAAGATTTTGTTTCAGAATAGAATAGCGAGCCTAGGGGAAGAGGTTGCGCAAGATTAGAGTGTGTAGCGATGACCGGTCGACCACTTGCGACAATTGCAAGGTTGTGGGTTGGTCAAATCAAGTAATAAATGCAGATAGTTAAAATAGTTGGCTAGAGACGCTTGTTGAAGCGACCCGCATTAATGGTTGATCCGACCATTAGAGGAGTAATATTCTCGGTGGATTTGGCATCATTAATCCCATATTTAGTAATAATGGTGATAATAGATTTGGCGATGATGATTTTACGTTGGAGGTGGCTATAAAAAACACGCGAGACATGGGAGGATGGCATTGTTTAGTCGAGCGAGTAGCGTGTTCAAGCAGAGGGTGAATTGTGCAGTAGGTTGTGAGTTGTTGAGTGAGTTGTAGCGTTGAAGGTTACCATCGTGGAGTGCCTTTTTAGGTTGAGGGCGTAAGGCATGCTGAGCGACCTCAACGCCATTGAGATTTCAAGTGAGTTCAAGTCCCCTATTCGTCCCATGGATTTTGAAGAATAAGTTATGAGCATGCCAGTCAGCTCATTGTCCATTCCCAAGCGGAAGCAGCGGACTCAGAAGCCTTGTCCCACACCGCTGCAGAAGAGGCAAACTTGCACGTCGGTGAGAGTGCAAGGGGAAGGAACTGCACAGATCAAGCCATCAAGCTCGGGAGATGTTGAGTCCATGGCGCCTTGGGGTGTCTATGTTCATGACAATTTGGGATATGTTGCTCCTATGTGACTAGGAGCAAAGTCGAGGAAGCCAACGAAAAGTTAGAAGTATCCACCGAAATTGCCACTGCTGCCAAAAGGGATGACGTGCTCAGTCGACATCATCCCTGCCTTAATCAGGTTGAAATTTTAAGACCATGACTCTTTGTTACTCAAATATGTCAGGGATGAGCCTTATGAGTCAGTCCCCACGGGGCTTGGTGCCCCAATTCGGCAGATTCCTCAACCTTGGGCGAGCGGGTTAGACCAATATGGATTGTTGGGGCTCATCAATATGCCTCCATTTGGGCGATTGAATGAATCCCATGTGTGTGTGAAGCAACTATTGGCTTGTTTTCATGGGGGGCGCTTTGGTTGAATACGTCGATCCCTGTTACAGTAGATTTGATCGCAGGCATCACAGGCTTGTCGAAGGCCGAGGAAGATCTGGCGTAGTATATCCGCGGGAGGGATACTGATAAAAAGCTTGCCAAGTAGCTGAAGGAGTGCTTTGTCTTACAATGTAACAATCGTGCTTATCGAATTGATAGCATTAACTCACGGAAGATGCGCATCGGTACACGAATTCTGGAAACTAAGGTTGTTAGAGGCAATCGACCGGTCCAATGTAACTCGGGTGTTGTCGCATGTGCCCAGAAGTGTGATGAGGGGGTGCAAATGAATTGGTCTCTGTTTTTGCTGAACCAGTTTCTAGAAGACGCGCTTGCTGCTCAGGCTGGGTAGTGCCGAGGTGCAAGATATCAAAACTTATGGTGGGTCGAAGAGCCCAGTTGACAAGTGGACTGTGCCATTCACTTTTGGGTTTATTAGGAAGCGCTGCAAGCCGTAGTCATTGTTGTTCCCCGAGTCTCTCCTTATGCAATGACCAAGTATCAGCAGATTCTTCGGTTTGCCATCGAGCCCCACTCTATCTACATTCAGGCACGGCAAGACCCTGACCGGCAGTGGCTACCTTTTCCTTATAAAGTCATGATGAAAGAATTGGATGCCATTGTCTAAGAGTGGTCGAAGGAATGGAGAAACCCAGTGAGTCAGGAGGAATTATCTAAGGAGCCGCCACCGGATGCCCCAGAAGAACCTGCCCAAAAGGAGCTGAGTACTCACAACTCTGACGATGAGTTGATGACGGACCCGGAGGATGCAGCACAACGCATGCGGGAGGAGACTCGCACCAAATGGCGCCAAGAATATGAGGCAGGTAGTGGTACCAAATCAGGGATGGAGGACCAATTGCAGCGGCTTATCAAAACGGTCACTGACTCCTTCGAGGCTGCGACAAAGGTAATCCAAGAGTCGAACCATGCAGAATTAGGCGTGGTAAGAAATTGGCTAGATTCCATTTTTGGTATTGTTTCTAGGCAGACATCTGCAATACCTATGATGCAAGACATCCCATCGATCAACATTGAGCCCTGGGCTAGGAACGTGCAAGTTCACCTGACTACGATCGACGCGGGAAATGAGGAAGTTCAGCAGTTGTTGTGACATCACTGAGGGCCATGATACTGATGGTACAGATCACACAGGACAAGGAACTGAAGGCACTACAACAGAGATCCTCTCGTGCATAGGAACACCAACAAAAGCGTCACGCTCAGCTTGATGAATTTCAAGAAATCGATGGACAGTTGGCAGTTAAAGCAGTCGCCACGTTGCAGGAAGTCCAGAAGAATCGGCAGATGGTCGACAACAAGGCCAGAGAAGAGCACCCAGTGCAGCAGGCTTTAACTAATTGTCAGAGTACTTCTGACAAAGTCCAAATTCGTGTTCATGAGATCGCCCAGCAATTCAAATATTTCAAGGCACGAACGTCGACACATACCTTGTCAACCTAACATGGCTCAGGGACGAGCCACAAGATTGTGTTGGGGGCTTGTTGGCAGGCATTAGAAGAAATTTGGGGTCTAAAATGGGCTTTATAAGAAAACGTGCCAACAATAAATTTTGTGAGTTGGAATTCAAGAACCAATAGAATTTCAATAAAATGAGTCAACCATAATGGTTGAATTGACATATTTGTCATAAAAGAAAACTACTTTTTTTGTTCGTATTTTCGACATATCTCTCTTTGTTTTTACTCAAATTTCAAGTGGGAGAGATCGTTGGATGTAGAATTTAATTCTGCATCCAATGAGTACCCACACTATATACTTTTGATGGACTGCACTAACCCAAAAACAAGAAATACTGGACAAAACGTGATGATGACATCATCATCACATTTTTTAGGTATTTCTTGTTTTTGGGGTAGCGGGGTCCATCAAAAGTATGCAGTGTGGGTACTTGTTGGATGCGGAATTAAATTCTGCATCCAACGAGCTCTCCCGCTCAGAATTTGAGTAAAAACACAGGGAGATATGTCGAAAATACAAACACAAAAAGTAGTTTTTTCATCCTTCCTCCAAAATTAATAACTATTATTTTATTATTTTAACTATTATTTTAATTATTTTAATTATTATTTTATTATTTTCCTTAGGAGGCCCATTTTAGACCTCAAATTTCCTCTAATGGGTTTTAGTAAGTGAGTTACGCAGCATCGCAGCAGATGCGCAAGCTCACACGGTACCACGCAAAGCCAGATCAGCACGATGGGCGGAAAAATAACTGTTTTGAATATTTTATATATTATTTGACCAAGTTTGTCGCAATAGGTCATTAGTGGTTATAAGTTAGTTAGAAGTGGGCCTTCAATGTAATGGCACATGCCTATTTATAGATCTAGTTTTGCAATTAAAATGGAGGAGAGTAAAAAAGAAAAAAAGCTTGAGATATCTTGAGTCTATGAGTATCACATGAGATCTAGTGCGATCTGAATCTTAGAGAATTTCCTGTTGTATCTGCGACCTATCTGGGTTGCGTTTTTTACGTATTTGGCCTCCGGTTTTGGAGAAAAATTGTCTGGTTTTGGATCTTTTGCGCAGAGCTAATATATGAGATAATTGATGCATAAATCTCGTCTTTTATTTTACTGTTCTATCTATTGCGATCTATCTTGCTATGATGCTGTGATGATCTAGATCTGATATGATGTTGTGAGTTGTTAGGATGTCGCTATGGTTTACTGTATTCCTGCTACACTGATGTTGATGCTCTCTGTTTTAAGTCTGTAATATTGTTGTTGCATTATGAGGTTGGATAGTTTATATGTTGCTATAATGACAAATATATGATTCACTCTATATTCATGGAAATGAGTTAGTGTCAACTGCATAGTCCTGGATCTCTTAGTCATGTTGTTTTCCTGTCGGATCCTCATATCCTCCGTCCTCACTGTCGAAAACTCGATTCCGACAACTCTCCCTTGAACATCTCGAGTGAGACTTCATCCGCTCTGCGGATGTTGCTAGGCAGGGTAAAACCTATCTGGGTCGATGCTCAGGGAGATCGCACTAGTCGAGCGTCGGTAAAGTGAGAACCCATGTCGATGAAGCTTTGTGGGTGGGTGTTCGCCAACACTCAATGCATGCTTTGCAACCAGGGGAGCAAGTCATGGATCCGCAGGAACTGGCTCAGGTCATTCACAACAAAGCATGTATCTGGTCTTGTATTCGCCAGGCACATAAAATCATCTGACGATACATTGTGACATCAACTGTCTCTGATGAAACATCACTCAATAGCTTAAGGTTCGATGCCATAGGTGTGGCCATGGCCTTACAGTCCATCATCTCGAACCTATTTAGGATCTCCACTGCATACTTCCCTTGTCCAAGGGATATTCCATCTGCACTCTGCCAAGCCTCCATGCCTAGAAGGTAGTGCATCATACCCAAGTCCTTCATCTCAAACTCGGCAGCAAGTCTCCTTCTTGCAACTTTAAAGAGTTCCTCTTTTCCTATCAGGAACAGGTCATCGACATATAACAGGAGCATCACTGGTCTTTTGCCTTCAACCTTGAAGTAAAGGTTGGAATCTGTTTTACTCTCAGTAAATCCTAAAGCCATTAGTAAGTTGTCCTTCCTATGGTACCATGTCGAACCTTAGGATCTTCTGCAGTCACTCTCTCTGAAGCAGAGCATCATTCTCCCTCTTTCTTCCATACTCTATGTATTGAAACATTCTGTAATGGAGTGACAAGTAGCTTCCTCTGCTACTAATATTCTATGTATCCATCTAGGGACACTGGATACCAAGATCCTCCATTAGGGGGATTTTGAGGCCTAAAATGGGCCTCCAAACAAAAAAAGTATTATCTAAATCAACTTTAAAAGAACCAATCACATTCCAAAGAATGACATCATCTATTATAGTTGAGGTGGCATTGCTTGAGTTAAAGGTACTTGCTTGTCAATCTATAAATGGTGGATGTAAACCCATAGTTTACTATACTCATAATGGAAAAAATAGCCATACATTACTTTTGAATATAATATTTATATGCTTAGTACTTTTAAGTACTTACAAAATAAAACACTTTAAAATAATTTCATATATAATAAATATTTTAATATAAAACCTATTATTAAAAGCAAAAATAAAACTTAAAGTCAAAATTCTATGACTTACGTACTTCATATAATGAATATGGATGTAATTACGTACTTCATATAATGAATATGTAGTACTTCATATTACTATTATATAATAATAAAAATACACGCATTCGAACTTTATTTCTATTTATATGTAAGTACTTCCTATGATGAATATGTGGTAGCACTAAATTTATATAAAATATTAAATAAGTTATGAGGCAGTGATAAAATATTATTCAAGTTTTAACATATATATATATATATATATTGGTTATAAAAGAATAGAATAGAATATTATTATAAATAAATAATTTATTAATTTATATATTTATGATAAATAAATGTTGATATAAATTTAAAGTTTAAATTTTAAATGTGTGTAAATTTAGCTTTTAGTTAAATTAAAATAAATAAAATTAACTATATTTAATTGTATTTAATATTTATTTTTTAAAATTTTAATTTATAATTACAAATATAAGTTTAAAATTATTTAATAAATATTAGTTAAATCAGATTTATATATATAAACTTTAACTTAAGTTTATAATTCATAATTAAAGTATTTTACTTTCTTTTATTTATTACTACTTATTGTTAGTACATCTATGTACTAAATTACTTATATTTATAGTCATATCTATCTTTTAGTACATCTATGTACAAAAGTACTTATATTTCTAGTCATATCTATGTACTCAAGTACTTATATTTCTAGTCATATTAAAGATATTTTTTCTTATTTTATTTTTAGACATCTTATCAATTTAACTCAACCATAGTTACATAAATGGAAGTGCAAGAGGTGACTTGTAGATAAATCTTCCCCACAAAATGACTAACTCATATTATTTTATTATATCTCTTATGAGGCCCATTTTAGACATCAAAATTCCCCTAATGTATCTTTAACTTTGTTGAAAATTTCTTCTTGCACCCATCCGTGACCTTGTACAATGCCTTCTTTAAATTGCACACATGATTCTTCCTATCATGTGTCTCAACTCCCAGTGGTTGCTCTACATATACTTGACTCGCCACTGGTGCAAATGTAGTCTATGCCTTCTCTCTCTAAGAAGCCTCATGCTATGAATCTTTCCTTGTATCCCATGATGTTGCCATCTACTGCATGTTGGATCTTGTAGATCCATATGGAAGATACTAGGAATTTCCCTTCAGTTCTCGAAACCGCATCTTAGTCATCATTCTTATTGAACTTGTACTCTTTGATCATAGTCTCCTTCCCTTTATTCTTGTCTACTTCTTCATAGCTAGAAGGATCTGCATCAATGATGTCGCTCATCAGTATCACATAACTAGAGTGTGTCTACAGCCTCTTGAAGTCTCATCATACTATTCTTCATTTTGGATTATTTATTGTGCCCAAGGTGGTCTTTATCTCTCGAGGTCAATCTACCATTCTCTTTATATTCTTCTGAAGCTTTTTCTTTTGCTATGGAAGCTTTCGGGTTCATCTTCATGTATGCTTGGAGTGAATCTTGAACTGTTGTCACTTGTTCTTCGGAACAAGTCTCATCCTTCTTTTCTTGTAGGCGATTGTACGCGATCTTTCCTACAATTCAAATGCACCAGTTGTATGGTTAGAAACATTTCATAAAGCATATTCATAATGGCAAATTCGCATGCATAAAGATATAATCATGCAACTATTTTAGCCAATACAACATTCATCCATATCTCATGTACATGGAAACTTTTTAGATGCCTTCCATCTCTACCATAACATTATTGAGATTATGCACTAACCCTAATATGCCAGCAGAGAGGTTTCATCCTATATAAGTAGAAATGGAGTCTTGTATAGCAATATAGGCTACTTACCCATAACATGCATATTAGTAGTATATTGTTCATTAATGCAGACATTCTATCATGCATAATACATTTCACAACTAAACAATGGCATATAAACAACTAGATATATAGGAAAAGACAATTCAAATACTTATCTTTATTTGTTTCGTGGGTAGACTCCTTTTTTATCCTTCAGCTTCATCATCTTCTTCATTCATAACATCATCATTGCTTATCCAAATGCTAAGATGGATAAGAGGTTATTCAAGAATTGAGTCCTTCATATTCCTCATTGCTTGAGGGATCTTTTTTGAATCGTGAGAGCTTGATCTTTAGTTTCTACCATCTTCTCTTCTCTTATAACGAGTTGATCTTCTTCTTGTGTGCACTCTTCCCAAAGTCTGCTAAAGGTAATCACTTCCTTCTTGCACACATTCCTCGAATGAATGAATCACATGATCTTGGGAGGCCATTCAAGGTGGTTATAACAATATCTTATTCTTCTTCGATTGCTTCGTCATAGCAACGAACACTTCCTTTTGGTGTCTTCAAGGATGACACATGAGGGATGAGATGATCTTTAATAGAATCTGCAATGATTCTCTTGGCTCTAGCCTTAGCCTCATCTCCCTCTGGCTCTTAAAACTTTTTTACGATTTGAGGTGTTCGTCCTGGTTCTGGAGCTGGCTAATCTAGGGTTTGTTAGAGAAACCCTAATTTTCAAAACTTGGAATCTCAAACTTCAGATTTGATAGAAAGATGGGGCTCTTCACGGTGAGCTGTCCAATGTACTCATTTTTTTTAAATAGTGGAGGAAAGCTCCCGGAATAGCAAGCCCTAGTTTTCCAATTTCTTCTACATAAATGATTGATATTGCTTTTGCAATATCTCCAAAGTTTCGGATCCTTAAGGTCTGAAACTTCTCACTGTGATAGCCTGATAAGTCTTCTTTCCAACCCCACAGGTTAGAGTAGAAATGGATTCTCCAACTGGGACTTATGTTGAGTTTCCCAAGGTGACTATTTTGGGGGCTGTTCAGCATAGTGAACTTGTATGGACTGCCACGTGTCACTGTTTCACATTCTGGATCTTAAACTCTTACCACAGAAACTACAGTTCATGCCCTACTTTCAACATCTTGCGAAATTTCGTTTGGATATTCCTAGCCCGAGATATAGCAAATCGCCCTAGGTCACATGTTTATGATTATATTCTGGAGGAGGCTGGAACCCTGATTTGGAGGAACCCTATCTCCTAAAGTATAGAGAATCTGAGGCTGACATTTTTACATAGTGTACAGCACGAATTTTTCTTGGGCCTGTAAAACTTTCGGCTTTGGAGCCTTCTTCAATATCACATTATAGAGAACGTTATAGGATTACTAAATTTAGTCTTCTAGGGTTTTCAGGCATGATACCCTAATTTCCATTAGCTACCATTGCAACTATATTTCGGATGCACAGTGAAACTTCTCTGATTCAGAAACTGCGACCACCAACAAATGTGCCCTAGTGAGATGAGTTAGCCTATCCCTCCTTGCTTGATTATCTGTGGAGAGAACACCTTCAACTAGGAACCCCTAGTTCCTGCAGCTGCACATTGCCTTCTTTCAAAGAGGCTCTGATACCATGTTAGATTTTTATCATTTAATCAATATGATCTAGGATCTTATTTGAGAGAATAACATGCACATCAATAATCACAAGAGACAAGAGACAAACAATTTTCCTCGGGGAAACCATAAAGGAAAAAACCCCACAACTTCCTCAGAGATAAAATGAGCACCAATAGCAAAAGTAAAACCCAAATATACAAAGATGATCTCCGATAGTTGTTCTCTCTCTCACTTGTGCGAGCTACTCCTATCTCACGCATGCGCTACTGTTGAGTGAGTGTGTGTTTCAAATAGAGATAATCTCTCTATTTATACTTGTTTTCCACTTGAAATTTACTCTATAGGGCCGACTTCACTAGAATAGTTTAATAACCCTAATATGACTCAACTATGGAGTCTATTTCCCCGACTTACAATGGAGGGTTAACCTCAATGACTTTACATGACTTTATTATATTAATGACTCTCCCAATCAGAGGAACAAACATCTTCGTCGGGGTACAATGAAATACAATAAGAAATATACAAGTGCATACATTCCGAAGTTACAAATACATCAACAGATAAAACACTTTTTAGCTCGACATTCCTTCATGCTTGGGTCTGCATATAATATTTAATGTGGATCTGCTTCGATCATACCATGCACCACTGTTAAAACATAACGACTTGTAGACAACAGAACTCAAAGACATCCATCTAGATGTTCAACGGCCTCTTCCTTGCGACACCATTGTGGGATGACGCATATTCCATACAAGGATGAAAACAATTCCCTTGTTTCAGGTGGCTAAAGCCAGACAACTCCCAACACAAGGAAAATGGTACTTTGCTACTGAAATCACCAACAAGTTTCCTCATATATACCAGAAAACAATGGGGACCATTGTTTATTAAGGAATGATGAATGATCCACCCAGCAGTTGGAATTGTTTGCAGACTTCGATTGGTTCAACATCGACTTCGACAAGTCCGAACCTTGACACAACCTCGATGGGTTCAGCACCTCGACATGCATCGTCGACACCAACGGTCGACATGACTATGATAGATTGTCTCTATGTCTTCCTGTCGTTTGTAACGATTGAACTTCTGAACCATTTCAATTTCTCTTATAACTGAACGTAACAGGTAGATGACCCAAGCGTTCTCAACACTCCATATAAGCATGTACATTATTCTAATATATCATGAGAGTAGTAAGAAAGTGATAGAACGTTAATGAAACAACAAATATTGGTTCAAACTCTTGTATTTTTTCTGTGTTTATGTTTTTTGTGCGTGTAGTGTATTCCCTGATTTTCTCATTCTTAATATGCTTATGCCATAACAATACTCGATTCATCCAATCAAACTGTTGCCCCTGTCGTGCGCCTAGGAACCCGAATCACTATTTAAATGTTTTAAATGTTAGGTATGGGTCTCAGGATCATAGATATTGTTTAAGGATAAATCCTAGGTATTGATCCCTAAATGAAGATGATAGGAATCCATGCCCAAGCACAATGATTTGTAACATATCACATGACCTGTAATGGGGACATTTGGCCTCCAATTTGGGATATCGTCACCATTATAGTTTCAAGCACAAGGTATAGGTCACATGGTAGTTAACATGGTGGAGGTAGGAAACCTACAGCTTATACTTGAAAGGAATATTTTATGCATTGAGGTTCGAGAAAAACACCTTGAACCAGCATGCATGACCTCTCAAGGGGATTATTTTCTTCTTAGTGGCCGTACTGGTATCGATATCATTAGGGATTTTAGAGAACTAGGTATTATTTTGATGGTTTGTTAAAAGGTTAGTTAATGAAACTTAGACATTAGTCCTAAAAGGAAGCTTCTAATACTTTAGGGTCATGAATGAGGACTCAAACCACTTATGATATGTATCTATGGAATATTTTTGTTTCAAGTGATGATATGGGTAATTTTAGAAAGATTTGAGAACAAAAAATGAGTCTCGAGTTGCTAGACAAGGATATGGGCATCATTAGGATGTTTCGAGCACTTGTTATTTGCCTTGGTGCCTTGACCATGGTAAAGGGATGACTAAATCCTTATGCCTTAAAGATAGCTTGTAATACTCAAGGAACATGAACAAGGCCGTGAACCACCACACATGACCTTACTTTTGGGTCTTTATCCTCTGAGAGGAGATAGAGATCCCATTATAAGGTTTTTAGCAACAAGCTCAAGTCATGTGGTCGTGTACATGATCAAGGGAGAAAATTCAAGCATGAGGCCCTAATTGAAGCTTCTAGGCATCAAAAGAAAATAATGTCACTATGACCTCTTAAGGGTATTCTTGGCCTCCAATTGAGGCTATGGACACCACTAATAGTTTATGAGCGATGGGTATAGAGGTTTGAGCATTAACAATGGTAATTTGAGGAATTTCAAGTATTGGTCTCTAAAGGAAACTTTTAAAGCTCAAGGTCCATGTATAACACCTCAAACCACCATAAATTACCTCTTGGGGTGATCTTTAGCCTTCAAGTGAGCATATGGGAATTGTTGGGATATTTACGATCAAATAATGAAACTCAAGCCTTAGACTATGGCCAAGAACAATGGATTGAATAACCACATTGTACCTTTCCAATGTATCATTGGCCTCCAAAAAAGGATATTGTTACCATTATGAGGTTTTTGGCACAAAGTATGGGTCTTGAGGTCTTCAACATGGTCATAGGATGAAACTTTAGCCTTGGGTAGTAAACAAAACCTTTAGGCATTTGGGTCAAAGAAGGTTTCCATGAACCACTACAAATGATCTCTTGAATGCATATTTTCCCTCTAACTAGGGATATGTGTTTCATTGTAATTTTTTGAACACTATGATGGCTCTAATATATAAATTTTAAATTATTGTAGTTTATTATTTTGATTTATTTTTAACATAGGTATCAAAGTCCCAAGATATATATGTATGTTATTCTTGCTCTAATTTTTTTTGTATTTTTATCTGTTTTTTAAATAAATTATACATTGTACTAGAACAAACTAATATATATAGAAAGAGAGAGTTAAGACCATCCTAACCTGCATTAACACATTACCTCCTAATTTTAGGGGGGTATAATGACTTTCCTAATTCTAAAAATATATAAAACTAACATTACAAAATCTTCAAAAATAGTCAAAAATAGTAGTGCACACAACACCATATTTATATTAAGAGAAGAATTGTTATTAGATTTGTCTATATATATATATAATTTTTTTCCATTAAAAACACAAGTAATGGATACAAATGTTGATTATTTTTAATTCGCCTTGAAATTCATCTTCATATTCAATTTTTTCTTGAGATTTGCCTTGAAATTCATCTTGAAAATCAAATTCTCCTTGAGATTTTCCTTGAAATCTGACTTAAAAATTCAACAAACTCCAATCAATTTCATTTTTTTTAAATTGGATGAATTTCTAACCTCATGAATAAAATTTGTTGAATCGTGTGACCTAGACCATAATAAACTTTAAAATCTTAAAAATAAAATAAAAACATATAAGCTACTTAAAAACAATTCATTGTAAAATTTTAATTAACATAATAAATAATCTTGCATCACCTCTTACTTTCTTTCTTAAAATACAAGATAAAAATCTTTCTTAGAATACAAAGATAAATACAATTGCACCATCAACCAAAATAACAACTAATAACTAGATATAAGTCAACCAAAAAAGAACCTCACTTAAAACTAAAAATAAGGCTGATAACATAAAATACATATAACATAAACCAAAATAACAACTAATAACCCTGTATAACTCAACCAAAGAACAGTTAAAACTAAAAGGAAGGCTGGTGACATAGAGTACATATAACATCACCCAAAAAAACAATTAATAATCCACTGTAACTCAACCAAAGAGGAAACTGACTTTTTTTTTTTCACAAGTGAAAGGAACTTCACTTAAAACTAAAAGTAGGGCCGGTGGCATAAAGTACATGTAACATCACCCTCATGTAAAAAAGATTAAAGTTCCACATACATACTTGGAGCATTTCCTTGGCTATCTCAACAATCAATACGTGCGAAAAGATCTTTAAACTTTGTATCATGTCGTATTTGTATTCTCTCCCCAGTTAATATGAAACCACCATACACATCCATTATCTTCATCTTATCTCTTCATTTTTTTTATGTGATTAGGTGGACGGTTTAAATGGAACCACCATACACATCCAGACAAGGTTAGTTATATTTGTAATATAGATCGATCTTCATCTTATCTCTTCCGTATTTTTATGTGATTGGGTGGACAGTTTCAATGGAACCACCATACACATCGAGACAAGGTTAGTTATAAACAAATAGCGAAAACCAGCGTATACGTATCATTGACGCTCAAGGACATTCTCATCTCATGTTTGTTTAAGGTTTTTTTTTCAAGATTACTATAGGTATTTAAGTTGTCTGTTAAGATTGAATGATCACAAATTCATATAATTTTTTTTAATAATTATCTATTAAGACTGATTTGTTTTTCATAATAATTGAGTTTATATTTATGCCTTGTATACTATCTATATAAAAGAAAAAGATATACATGTATACATATTTTGTTGATATATATTGAACACTTGCTTGATTATGTAAAGCTAAAAAAATTCGTATAAACAATATAAATTTATATTATTAATAGCCTACGATTACTTTAAGAAGATAGTCTTCATCGGCTTTAAATTCATGTCACACCAAACTTAGCTTTGAAGATGTTGGTCTCCGAGAGCAGGAATGGTCACACCAAACTTAGCTTTGAAGATCTTGGTCTCTGAGAGCAGGAATGGTCACACCAAACTTCGCTTTCAAGATCTTGGTCTCTGAGAGCAGGAATATGTTACATGCTTACGTCTATCAGTAGTCTTTCTTTTAATTATTGAAAGATTTTTGGATTCGGATTTTATTATTTTACCAGTGTCGATCTGTTTGGAAATCATTTTCGTTTTGTTGTTTAGTTTTGACATCTTAAAATTAATATCCGAGTAAGAATCTTTATCTAACTAAATCATTTAAATTATAAATTAACATTTTACAACTAACTAATCAAAAGAAGTTTAACTCATAAAATATATGGACTAATATACAAGCTAAAATCATTTAATCTCTAAGTTAATTAATGGATCTGTATCAGGCATTAATGCTGTTGTATCAAGCATTTTACCAGTTAAATTTTATGCGGATAAAAAATATTTTAAATTTTATGGTGGTAACTACCCACAGTGCAGCCGCCCCAGCATTTATTACTCTGCTGCTGAATGTTGAATATTATTCAAAAAATATTTTACATGCAGCAGAGTAATAAATGCTGTGGTGGTGCAACTACCCGCAATGCAGCCACCCAACATTTATTACTCTGCTGCATGTTGAATATTATTCCCCGTATTAACCATTATGCCCTTAAAATTTTATAGACACAATGCCCACTGTCGGCATTAATTGACCTGCAGTAAACTAAATATCGATCGCCAATATACAGAACACTATAGCAATAAAAGAAAAAACTGTATACTTTAATAATAGATTAAAAACAGTGTCTGGAAAAAGTTAGGAAAAACTATTTATAAAACTGTATACTTTAATAATAGATTAAAAACAGTGTCTGGAAAAAGTTACGAAAAACTATTTATATTAACATATCTACTACCTTTAAATTGTAAGGTGTGCGTTACTAAATTCTTGTTACTATATACTTATTCAGAAGCTGACTTTTCTGAAATAATCATAACATTGA
The DNA here is from genome assembly GCA_001517045.1 of Pseudotsuga menziesii. Classification (NCBI taxonomy): domain Eukaryota; kingdom Viridiplantae; phylum Streptophyta; class Pinopsida; order Pinales; family Pinaceae; genus Pseudotsuga; species Pseudotsuga menziesii. The sequence goes on along the minus strand of LPNX011131209.1, from coordinate 1,155,887 downwards.
GTAATCTACCGGTAGCCTGGTAGGTAGTTGCAGACCACCGTCTTGTTTTGCATGGCTGTGGAGCAATCCTCCCTCATTGGACGGAGGAGGAGGAGCAAAGTTAGCGTTGACTTTGCTCCTCCTCCATCGGATGGAGGGAGTTTTGCTCCACAGCTAGCTCACTCCGTTTTGCATTGGGAGTTTTGCTCCACAGCTAGGTCACTCCGTTTTGCATTCGGTCAATTCCAGTTTTAATAAACAGCGCAATCAAACTTTCTTAATGCAAACTATGTAAATTTATTATTAATTGTCGCAAAATAGGTAAGATGTTTTGTCAATTTGTACATTAATAGACAGCGACAAGTACAGTACAGTACAGTAATAATAATAACAATCACATAGGGCATTGACTACCTAACAAGATACACAGTGAAGATCGCAAAAATGGAAGGCTCTCTGATATGACTGATATCTCCACTGGTCTAACAATAAATTGTAATCCCGGCATCTGAACATGAAAACAGAATTATAGGGTTTCTTGTGGCTTCCATGGCATTGAACTCCAATACCCTTTTTTTTCAATTACTAAAACCGTAAAGTATTGTTTAACCTATTAACAGAAGTGGAGGGAGTAAGGGATACAGGATAGTGTTATGGCCGGTTGTGTTCCTGAGTGTAGATGTAGTCCACATGAGCTGCTAGTGTGCGTCTCATCAAGCATTCTTCTTCTTCATCGTCTATGTTCTTGCAGCTCTCTTCAAGATCATCCATTTGTTTCTCTGTCCTGGGACTGCCTGTGGCCAACTGCAAAATCATACGACAGTGAGAAGATCTCTCTGTCCTGTTCAAGGCAGACATAGACTCAACTAATCATCAATAAAAATATACCCTGAAAAGTAGCCCTTACTTACACTCTGCTTTCTTGATTTTTCTGTCAAGATGACAGACTCTTTCAAGATATGATTCATGTCTGCAAGCAGAAGAGCAAACCTGCTTTAGCTTTAGACTCCATAACAATGATTTCTAAGTTTCAGTATTGTTACGAAACAGTTTGATCCCTAGTGTTTGAGGATCTAAGGTGCTAACTGTATAAAATTCACATTTGTTGGGGTTAAATCTTCAAACATCAGAACTAATGGTATTGTAACAATAAATACAACTCCTCGACAACAATAGATTCAAATGAAAACAAGACGACAAGAATAGATTCAAATGAAAACAAGAGGCGTCAAATAAACCTTTCAGTCAATAGATTTTGATATTCCAGTAATGCAAAATCGAAATCGAAATTGGACAAAGAGGACACAGCAGGAAGGTCAAAAAAACGTTAATCCTAATTAAATGAAGGAAAAGAAAAAAGAATCCCTGTTTTAAAACAAACTGCTCAGCACGATAGCCGTGAATTTATATTCAATGACTGGATGTGTCAACAAGCAAAATAACACAGGCAACTACATGAAGCAATGGAATGAGTTAGTGGAAAACCTGTTGCCAGGAATCGAACGGCGTTTGCAGTACCGAGAAATAGAATTGCACATACAACTAAAATAAGTATCTTGGGCTGTCCTTTAGTTGCAGCCATTTCCATTCAGCATTCACAGAAAGATTTGAGAAAATACGGGGGCTCCTTGTGTTTATGCTGAGAAAATAGCACCTGAGATTCAAAATCTGAGAAAATAGCACCTGAGATTCAAAATCAGAGCAAGAAAGAAACAATGAATTAGCATAATAGAGGGCAGATCCAGCTGTGGCTGTCGACACAATGCTCGGCAACGCAAATTATATAGCAGAGTCCGCTCGCCTGGGCCTTCAATATCTCAACTATTCAGAACACATTTGCCACTTTTAACGTCGCTTTAAATGGTTCGTAACTTTACAGATGTATTTATGTTCGACTCGGATAACTGGGCCCGCTTTTTTGTACTTTTTTCATTCCCTAAAATAACGGGAGTTCACATCGGAAATTTCGCAAAATTTATTATTATTATTTTGGAAATACTCATAATCATGGTAGTTTAGGGTTTACGAGGGGAGAGACTAATGTTAATGTTAATGGAATCAAACATGTATTTTTATGATACACTGTAGTTATTATTAAATTACTTTCTATAAATTTTGTTTTTTGGGGGAATTTGTCTCATTTTAATTAATTTATATTATAAAAATTCTAATAATGTTAAGAAGAATTTTGACTTTCTGTATTATTTATGATATTTTATTTTGAAAAGAATTTTCTTTATTGTATTATGAAATTATTGAAAAGAATTTACTGTTAAATAGGGTATTTTACACGTTTTATATAGGTGTAACATTTTTTTCTCAAATACATAAAAAATATAAAAAAAATTCAAAGTTTTTAAATCACTGGGACCTATTTGCCCGACGATATGCACCGATTGGACGACCGGCCGCGCGTGGTCACGTGCGGCCGGTCGTCCAATCGGTGCATATCGTCGGTTCACTAGTGAACGCCTTTTAAATTTGTCAAAGTTTTAAATCTGTTTAGTCTAAAGCTAGAGATTTAAGGTTGAATAGATTTTTTTTTATTAGTTATAATTTTTCAAAATTCAAGTTATAGTTATCAAATTTTAGAATTTTGGGAACTCTAGAAGTTTTTGAGGGTGCTAAATCTATTTCTACCATACAACCTTGCTAAAACATAGCTAAATTCACCTAAGATCTCGGTGACTCATCGTCGGAAGGACAACAAGGAGTAAACGTCGGGGCACATAGTTGTCCCCCGACGTCACTCCTTTGACGTCATCCTACCCTGCTATTAAAAGTCGGAGGCTAGCTCCCATTCTGCACGGCGCGAGTTCGAAGTTAATCATGGGATGCAACCCATCTACCGTCATCTGGCACCCCGCCTTTGTTTGCAAATTTATTGCCATCTTAATGGCTTCTCACGAAGTGTGCCCCTCCTTAAGGACCGCCTGCACTTCGGCTTACCTCACATATGCTCGCTCTAGTTCATTCATGTGGAAATTGGTTATCCTGCAATCTCGAAGGTGACAGAGCTACACCACAGTTTTCCGCCTCTCGCTCTTAGTCTATCCGTCGATACACAGGAGCTCCATTACTCTGAGTTGCCAACAGAACGGACCATGTCACGTAGACTGCGAGCTACACCCAAACGCGGTCTACGAGGTTGTGGAAATGCTAAGGAGTGATCCAGAAGCTTCACCGCTCAGGCCAGCACTAAAGGTTATGATGTGGAAATTCTTTACTCTCTTCGTCAACTTTTCGACGAATGGGAAGATGAACTCACAGGTTCTCACACAGCGACAAATCGGACGGTTGAACGCAGGTGCAACTACTAGGTCATCAAAAACCTTCTAGCCATACTTCTCCTTCTTCCCACTAGCCCTTCGCCTATCCCTTCGGCTCCTTCAGCGACTCCTTTTGCAGCTCCCTCTGCAAATCCCTCGGCTGCTCCCATGGACATTGAGCAATCATTCCCCCCTCCCCAGAGGAACATGGCTAGCACCAAGCTAGGCAAAGGCGCCATCAACACTGCGATTGAATTTCGGAAAACAGAGCCTCTTCCTGTCAAGTTAACCCCCTCCAGGAGTGAGGAGGAGTCCAGTAGAGACGAAGTGACAAGCAGCGATGAAGGGAGTCTGGTCAAACACGACAGTCAACCAAATTCTCAGTTAGGTTTCGGCTTCGGGGTTCCAATTGAGGAGGAGCCACCCACCAAGCCATAATCCAGATTTTATGGTTCATGCACTCTCCCTTTTTGAGTGGGCTTCTTGGGGTTCAGATTCCTGCCATTTACACTAGTTTTACACTTCCAAACTATGTTTTCCACTCCCTCTATAAAGGTCTGAATTCTCCTCTAGGCAAACTATTATTTCTTTTCTACTACTTTGTGTTTACAGAATTGATTCTATAAAATGTATTTTTTAATTATACTAATACTTTATTAAAATAAACTATTACTGAATTTACCCCCACACACAAACAAAATCGAAAACATAATTAAATTCCGAGTTTGCTAGCCAAACTATCTTTAAATGAATCTGACATTCATTTTATATATATACACACTTTTTCCTTGGCATGGAGTAAATCATCCAGCAGCGGCGATAGTAAATGTGATGGGAGAGCGTGTAAGTGCGCTGACCAAATTAGGTATAACGCACCATGGATGACGAGAAATTGCAGTGAGTGTGGTGTGGGGCCAGGAGATATCGCATTAACGTCTATATGCTGGACTCTTCAGTGTTGAACTTGTTATCATTATTATTAGCATTTGACTGCTTTCCAACATCTCACCGTCCATGCGAGCGACTGAGAAATATTTGTTTTTAACTTTCAAAATCATGTCCTACACCTGGGACCTCTCATAAGTGCATGTCATGATGGTGCCACATTTTCCTCGGATGGCACTCACCCTATACACACTTCGATATCCGCCGATTTTATAGCGTCAATTTCCTGACGGCTGACTAGACTGTCGGGACTCGGGCCGAGTCCCAACTGACAATACGCCCATTGTACTGAATGATTGATCAGACCGTCGCGGTCCAAGAAGGAATAAGATTGTTCAAGAAAGAGCTGGTCCAAGGATGAATAAGATTGTTCAAGAAAGAGATAAATTTAGGTTTAAGAAGTTTAATATTTACTTAGTAGCACAGTATTTAAGTTTAATATTTACTTAATAGCACACTATTTAATGTTATTGCTCCTAAAAAGACTTGGTAACACAGTATTTTATGTTATTGAATACTTAGATATTGAATATTTAAACCTAAAAATCTATCAAAGTAGTTTTTATATAACTTTGATACCATAAAATATGTCCAGTTTAGACTCCCACCCTGCATACAGTGCTGACCAATACCATCATTCAAAATCCATCTTCTCCATTGTTCTGTTGTCCCACCAGCATCATGTAAAACTGACGTATGATATGACACTGATAAGTACTCATCTCTGAACTATCTTTCAGCATCCGCCTGCGAGGCGTCCACCTCAGCTCAGTCATGTCACGAAAAACTTATGCAGCTCCCACGAATATTGTCAGAAATCATTACGTTTTCTGTGTAGAACCTTGTGTCATAGGTTCTATGTTTGGGGAGCCGTATAAGCGCTAACCAAAACGCCCGGGGATGGAATTTGACGGGTAAATGCCGGTCATGGGTCAATTTATCCGTCAAATACAGTTAAGATTTTATCTAGACCGTCAAAATCGGCGAACAATACTCTACATGCAGTAGAGTATTTAATGCGACGGCGGTGGCACTGTCCGCCGTCGGATCCGTTTTCCAAAGAGCGATCAGACGGCGGACAGTGTGATCGCATTAAATACTCTACTGCATGTAGAGTATTGATCGCCGTCAAAATCTGGCTTAGAATAGAGAAAACGTTTTAGATTTTGATTGTTATCGGTAATTTTGGCGGGTGCCCGCCATTTGAAATTCCAACCTTGGGAGGCTCAGACTCGCCGGAACCGGCATACCATTGAGGTTTTAAATCACAATTTCATTAATTTGGGTAGTTTTAAAATGGACCATTTAATCTAAAACCACTGAATCTAAATGCAGAAATTAAAAAATTACAAAAACAACAATTTTTATGAACATTTTTAACCGGTTTTTATCCGAAATTCGCCGGAGAAGCGGAGCGTTTTAGTTGTCTTTATCCTACTCGCTATGGTTGTATGGATTCTTGTAAGTTGTAATTGTAAAAGTGTTTGGCCAGAAAACTTGGTGTTTATCTTTCATTCAGAATATCTTTAAGTAAATAAAATATGTTCCAGTTTCAACATACAAGTTGTGGAAATTTCATTCCATCTTGGTGTTTATCTTTCATTCAGAATATATTTAAGTAAATAAAATATGTTCCAGTTTAGTTTCACCATACAAGTTGTGGAAATTTCATTCCATCGGGTTATGATTTTGATAAATAATCCCAACATTCACATCATGATAATGAGCACTTTTTAAAAAGTCTTCGACTCTCTTACACGTGACTTGAAACTTCCAAGACAGCAGGGACTTTGGTTTCAATCGAATATATTGGAATGTGGAAGTAACCTTCAATGTACCTTCACAAAATGACTATTTGCAATCAATTGGGCTCCACTTCACTGTTACATTGTTCCAATTTGTTACGTGACTTCATGCCTTTATGTGATATGCTAATCAAGTTTCTACTAGTGTAATTTATTTATTTATATATATATATATATATATATATATATATATATATAAACCAATTTCTTCCCAACACGATATGTCCATTGTATATATAAAGATTGATTCATCTCGTCGTTGGAACAAATCAGTACAAAATCTTGTGATACAAATTCTTTGAGGGCCCACATGAGGATCTTCGTGGATAGTTCCTTTGTCCCACATGCACATCTTCATATATGCATGCGTTGAGCAATGTTTTGTTTATATGGAACTAAAAATTTATTAGGGTTTACATTTAATAATTATGGATGGATGAATGAATGAGGAGAAAAGTAAAGTGGATTTTATTGTATTGGTTATCTTAAAATGAACCTAAACTTATTAGGCAAAGTTTAATCAATAAAAGTCTTATAAAAAACAATCTAGAGGTATTGAAGATAGATACTCATAGTGATTGATGAAATTTGAGGACATCATAAGATTAGGCAGTGAGTGAATAATGTGAATAAAGGGTAATTTCAAATTTTACCATATTCTGAGAACTGCTCATGAAGCATTGAATGTGCCAAAGCAGAGTGGGACAGTTTAAATCACTAATTTATTAGTGGTGAGGGTCAGAAATTTGGATAACGGTTAATGGAGTCACAGTAATTGAAGAGTGGAATCTGCATTCTTTTACACGTAAGTTTAGTGTGGAGTGAATGGATATGAGATCTGACTGGTTTCGGACTCATCCAAAATAGCACCCCACTGTAAACTCAAGAGGTTTTAGTGGCCCACGGTTTCTCAAGTAACTACGGTCTCTCACCGACTTCATTTGTCATTCACATTAAATGTATGTATTTATATGTATAAATATAATTGGTTTCTAGTTTTTGGCAGCTTTAACCATGTACATTTCAGTTTTTCAAATGATTCCAAAAAGGTAAACTTATATATAGCAGAAGTTTTATCAATCAAATAAAGCTATACTTTTCTTGTTAAAAGGAGTAGGTTATTCTTTAACAATTTTTCAAGGGTATGGAAATTTGAAAGTCAAAGTTTTAATCATTTTTAGTAAATATCTAAAACAATATAGAACTAATATGAATTTTACTTTTTATTTGGAAATATATTTCTTTTATTACAAAATTAATTTACTTAGAAGGCAACATGCTGCTTTTGTCATACTAATGTAGAAATAGTGGATCATTTGTTTGGGGACTGTTTATTTATTTTTCCTTGGTGTATGGCAATTGCTTATAGAGGCTCTGCATTTATCTTGTTGGGAGCGAACTGAATTCATGGACAATATTTATAGATGAAAGGTCTCTTTCTCATCTCTCATGGTCACCCTATTGGCCACTATTTGGGAGATTTGGCATGCCTGTAATCTGACAATTTTTCAAGAGTATTTTTTTAAGGGCAGATTTGATCTGTTTAAATATTCTGACGAAACTCAAGGATTTTGGATGTGGATCCACACCTTCCACTATCAGATTGACCCAACCTCCTTTATGTGGCAGGTCATTGGTGACAAGTTTCTTTGATGGAGTAGAGAAAAAAGGTTATTGCAAAGTTGGGATGGTAATTAAACTAAAAAGGAACCATTGTTTTAATCTAAGGATGGTTGTGGGTTCTAGGTCTAATACTAAGGCTAAGTTGGTAGCTTTGTGGGGTCTACTCTGATTTTCTCTCCTTAAACAACTAGAAAAAATTGGACTTGTCTTGGGGGACTCCAAAGGCATTGTGGACTGGGTAAACAAGAAACACCAAATACACTCACTGAATCTCTCACACTCGTTGATCAAGGTCAAAAACATTATTGCACACTTTACAGAGAATCTAATATTGAAGTCGATGCTTTGTCTAAGAAGGTCGTCCATGATCAGCCTACTTGCCTCTTTTATGAGGAATTACTCAATGGGAATGTGTTGGTATCAGGTATGATAAGAGTCTAAATTCATACTAAAGCTGGAATTCTAATGGTGCATACTTGAACTAGCAGGTGATTAGTTGTGATATATACGAGTTGGAACTCATATACTAGCTTATGGTTGCTCAAAATTTCTTTTTTCTTGTATGGCTAGAAAATTATGGCCCATTTTGGCTCTTATCTTGTTATGACTAAAAGGATCTAAGGGCAATTATGAATGTATAGGATAGTAAGATTTTGATAACATCGTATTAAAGAAACTCACTTTACAATTTTTATGTAACTTTGGAACAACTTTTTAATATAAAGAATATTTTTTTTTTTTTATGAAAAACAAATACTTAAATCTTTGGATTAAAAAATAAAATATATTTATATTTATCTATTATATCAAATTATAAATTTATAAAAAAACGCAATAAAAATTCAAAAAAACACATCCAAGTTTAGATAATTTTTTTATAAATAGTAAAAGAACACATTAACAATTAAATTCCAACAATCCACTCTTATATATGTCATATAAAACTTTAAATTTCTTTAACATGAAACACAAAAAAATGATCTTCAAGAAATAAGTGATAATTAATTGATCACTCCACTATGGCTAAAATGCAACTTCACATTTAAATGTGCACAACTTAAAGGTAAAGGCCTACGCTATCAACAAATAAACCCCATTAACCTTCAAAGTTCATTTACCATAAACTAAAATATTTCCATTAAATTTCCAAAATTCATTTCCCAAGGAGTCAATAAAAGCACCACAAGGCCAAGAGGATATCACAACTTTATTACTGGGCCACACCGTTCTAGAAGGAGTATCCTTTTTTCCCAACAATTTTTCAATTAATAGGGATTTTATAATCATGGATATGGTACACAATCACAATTTATGTTCCATCTAATTATAAAAAGGATTTCAACTTCATGATTGATTGATTCATATTATTATTAAAAAATGTTCGGGTCTAAAATTTATGTTTTTTATTTGGTTTTATAATTATTTATTATATATTATTTTTTAATATTAAAAATATATTATTTATATTAAAATATAATTTTATAAAAAAAATCATGGTTTTTTTTCTATATTTATATATAACATTAGTGTTTTAAAAAAATTAATCAAATTATTGAAAAAAATATATTTTTAATTTAAAAATTAAATTTAATATTTATGACAAATTACTAATTAAATAGAATTAATTAAAATAATTCTTAAATTTTGAGATAATTATATTTATTTGTTATCCTATTAATATTGATCTATATTAAATCAGGATCTATCAAATACTAAGAAGGATCCAATTTCTTAAGGTGTAATTTTTTAATCTTAATTTTTTTACACATTCAGAAAAAAGTTACACATTGATCCGGATTTATGCAAGAACGCAACAGAATACACAAATAACCATAGAAACAAATATGCAACGGAAATAACACTTCATTTCATTAATCAATAACTGGAACTTGTTTACATACAGAATGGAAATAAACTAGCTAGAGTGCTGGTAGCTTATCTCTGAGAAGAGATGTGGCGGCTACATGCCTCTGAACTCTGTGTTACAATGAGGCTCGAAGGCCTATATATTATTGAGAAACAATGGAAACCCTACACATCCAAAAACCCAACCCTAGGAGATGAAACGCCTTAATGTGGGCCCCGTTGGGTAACTTGGTACATCAATTTCCCAGGGTCGTAACTTTAGCATACTACCTTCGTTTGATGGGCATGATATATCGTTAGAAAGATCTATTTAAGGACTACATCCATATATAACAAATATTGAGTATGGAACAAACTTATATTTGCCCGACCATTCGAAGCCAAAAAAACGTCGTTTAGGGCCTCAAAATGGCTCCGGAAGTTTAGGACCCGAAAGCTGCCAAAAATAGAAAATTGTGCTACAATTAAGGAAACTAGAAAACTGAAAGAAATAATGGTGGGGGTCCAAGAGGAATAGGTGGGTGGCCACCAATATCCTCTTGGATCATTCCTCCCCCCTTAGGAAGCAATGGTCCCCATTGCATTGAGTTCCTCCATGAGATGAGGAAACTTTTGTTGAACTTGGTCCCTGGTGAGCCACTTTCCCTGGTGAAGGAGTTGGCCTGCTTTGACAACTCAATATAGCTGGATCTTCTGCTGGCGGGTGTTCTTGATCTGTGTGTCCATAATCCGATCAGCGGTGGCTTGTTCCATGCAGTCGGGGTTTAACTCTGTTGGTGTGAGTTGTTCTGCCACGTCTGATGTGTCCAGTAGAGGTGGAAAGTAGGGCCGAAGGTGGTCCACATTGAACATTGGGTGCAGACCAAGGAATGGTGGAATACAGAGCTCAAAGGAATTGTCCCCGACAACCTTGGTGATGGTGTATGGCCCATATCAGAGCGGGCGAAGCTTGTGGTGGGATCCAACGAGGCGCTCCTTCTGCAAATGTAGCCACACTTTGTCGCCCACCTGGAAGTTGTATTGCACCCGATGTTGATCATGTCGCTGCTTGTACTTAGCATTAGATCTGTCCAATATGTCATGAACCTGGTGGCGAATGTGTTGAATGCGCTCAATGAAGTTGTTTGCCTTGGAAACTTCAGACTGGATATGAGCTGAATCAGCCTGAGTAGCTGCAAATGGCATGGCTACGTCAATGGGACATAGTGGCTGGAATCCCAAGCCCACCTGAAAGGGGCTGTGGTTGGTTGAGCTGTGGAGGGCCCGGTTATAGCTGTGTTGTACATAGGGGAGGCTCTCATCCCATGTGCGTGGATGATTTGAGTTGTACATGCACAAAATGTGTATGATCATCTTGTTAACGACCTCTGTCTGGCCATCAGTCTGGGGATGGAAAGCTGTGGACTTTGTGAGCTTGGTGTCTAGCATTGACCATAGGCTAGACCAGAATGTACTAAAGAACCTACTGTCTTGGTCTGAGATTATAGACTGTGGGATCCCAAAGTGTACCCATACTCATTCAAAGAAGAGTTTAGCAGTGGCTTCTGCTGTGATATTCTTCTTGCAGGCTACGTCCATTATGGCTATCTTTGAGAATCTATCAACGACCACAAACACACAGTCGTTGTCGTGCTTAGTAGAAGGAAGGCCTAACATGTAATCCATGGAGATGGATTCCCAAGGTCGATTAGGGGTAGGCAACGAAGTATAGAGGCCTTGCTTCTTGATGGATGGTTTGGCAATGGCGTAGGCAGTGCAGGATCAGATGTACTTCCCGACGTCCTGTCGAAGGTTCGGCCAATAGAAATACTTCTACAGTACTCCCACTGTTTTCTCGACCCTGAAATACCCAGCAACCCGACTGTACTGCGCTTCCCAAATCATCTTGGCACGCTCACTTGAAGGAACACAAAGGTGTCCCATGTGACACAGTAGTACATCCTGGAGGTGAAATTTTGGAACTTGGTTTCCCTCCAAGAGCATCTGGTATGTGTGGCTGAATTCTGGATTGCTCTTGTAGAGAAGCGGCCAATCAGAAGTCTCGTGCCCACAAGAGTTGAGCACGGTCATTATCACCACGATCGGTGGTCGACTGAGGCAATCTGCAACATTATTGGTGCTTCCTTTCTTGTACTTGATGTTCAAGTGAAACTGTTGTAGATATGTGGACCACTTCTGATGGTGATAGTTCTGTAACTTTTCTTGTATCTACATGAACTACAGGGGTTGGTGGTCTGTGTGGATGATTGTTTCCTTCCCCAAAATGTAATGCTTCCATTGTCGGCAAGCCTGTACAATGGAATACATCTCTTTGTTATAAGTGGGATATTTGCGGTCAGTGTCAAACATTGTCTCACTGTGATATGCCACTAGATGCCCTTGTTGAGTAAGGACTGCCCCAATAGCATAGTCAGAGGCATTTGTCTCGATCTCAAATGGTTGTTGCAAGTCTGATAATGTGAGCACTGGGGCACAGCATAGGCGATGTTTCAATTCTACAAACACCTTCTATTGAGTTTTCGACCAAAAGAATTTTGCTTTCGCTCCTCCCTTGGTGACTTGACTCAAGGGCCAAGTGATATGAGAGAATCCCAACATGAACCTGCGGTAGAAATTAGCAAGGCCCAGAAAGCTGCGAAGCTTTGTTAGGGTAGTTAGGGCTGGCCAATCTCGAATGACTTGGATCTTGGTTGGATCCACATGTACCCCACAGTCATCAATAATGTATCCCAGATACTGAACCTGGGTCGTGCCAAAAGTGCACTTTTCCAAATTGGCACACAACTTGTGCTACCGCAATGTTTGGAGGACCTGTCCGATGTGGTGGAGGTGCTCTTCCCAAGTCTAGCTGAAGATCAGGATGTCATCCAAGTACACTACTACAAATGAGTTGGTGAATGGCCGCAAGATGTCGTCCATCAGTCTCATGAAGGTTGCAGGAGCATTCGTCATCCTGAAAGGCATGACCAACCATTTGAAAAGGCCCTCCTTGGCTTTGAAGGCAGTCTTCCACACATTGGTCGGTTCGATCGGTACCTAGTGATACCCAGACTTTAAGTCGATCTTGCTAAAATATTTCGCCCCTTGAAGCTGGTCCAAGAGGTCATCAATCCGTGGGATTGGGTACCTATTCTGGATAGTGATCTTGTTCAGCACCCAATAGTCAATACAGAGTCTCCAAGTCCCATCCTTCTTCTGTACCAACACGATTGGGCTCCCACAGGGCGATGAACTTGGTCAGATGTGACCCTTCTGCAGCAGCTCCTGAATTTTCCTCTTGATTTCATCATTCTCCAGAACATAACGGTGATAGATCAGTCCATTGGGAAACGGCTCACCTGGGGTCAGATCGATGGGGTGCTTGACCTGACAATGGAGAGGTACCTCGGTGGGTGAGGTGAATATGTCTCCGTACTCCTCCACGACCTTGTCCATTTGTTGTTGTCATGCGGAGGGACCCTGTCTGGAGGTTGTGGCAATGATCTTCTTCTTGCCCTGAGGGCGGATCATCAAGAAAACAAACTTCCCGGTTTTGGAAATGACCTTACTACATTGTTTTGCAGTAACCAAAGAGATAGCGGTAGGGGGTGGTACCTCTGGTATTCTATACAAATTATTTCCCAACGTAATAATAACAGCGTGAGGCCGGGACTCATACACAGCATGTCGCTTCCATAAGTATGGTTGACCTAATAATACATCACAAACATCAAGAGGAGCAATATCACATAATACCTCATCGATGAAGGGCTTGATGCTGTAGGGAAGTCGACACTGCTGGCTGACATGGAGATCTCATCCTTGGTGAAGCCACCCAATGGTGTACAGCTACGGGTGTGTTGTGGTCGAAAAACCCAACTGCTTCACGACCTCTGCTAAAATCAGGTTCTTTTGGCTCCCACTGTCGACAATGAACTGTAGCGGGGAACCCTTTACCCACATCTAGGAGTGGAAAAGACGCTCCTCCTCCTCTGAATCTTCTGGTTCTTCCTTTTGGATCTTCATGGTGGCAATGGTGGTGTTGGGCTCTACATCGATAATCTTCTTCCCTCTGTCATTCCCCTTCTCGAGTTCTGATTCAGTGTCAGAGTATGCATCTGATTCAGAAGCCTTTATCTCGGCCACTAGTGACTGCTTAACCCGACACTCACTTGTGTTGTGAGTGGGGCTCTTATGGAACTTGCACCACTTTCCCGCTTCATTCTTCGGCTTTGCAGTGTTTCTCTTTGCTTGCGGCTTTGGCAAGTTTTCTTGAGTCACCATGGCTTGGTTGTGTCCTTGGTTCTGCGGTTTGGGGGCACCTTTCCCTTGCTTCTGATTCGCAGATCCAAAGTCTCTCTTTTTCTGTTTGAATTTTTGCTCAATTTTGGCAGCATACCGATATGCCATACCAAGCGAGGAGATGTCGAGGAACTCCGTTTCCTCCTGAATGTATCTGTGCAGACAACTGCGGTACTTCAGCATCAAATGTTTCTCTGAATCTTTGATACCCAACTTGGTGCACAGGGTATGGAACAAATTCGTCAGCTCATGCACATCTTGATCTCTTTGCTACCGCAGTGTAGTCCATTGGATGTACTTGTCCTCATAGCTCCCTACCGGATAATATTGTCCCTTTATGGCATCTCGAAAAGAATTCCAAGTGGGTGCGGTCAAGAACAGAGAGGGTTCCTCCTCATCCTTTCTCTCACAATAGGTTTCCCACCAATCCTTGACATGGGGGGTGGCTTTGAGTAGAGAAAAAGTAATATTTTCTTGGTCAGAAAAGTCATGAACCAAGAAATATCCTTCTAATAGATTCAACCATTTATCTACGGCGTCTGCATCTATTCAACCATCAAATATGGGAATGCCAAAGTTTACTTGTACCTTAAAAGGGGTTGCACCTCTAGAGTGGCTGCTAGATGCAGATGCGCCGCCAGTGGGAAGTCGTTGAAGGATCTGGGCGAAGGTATCCATCATTGCGTTCCTTTGTTTTTCAAGGGCCTCCTCGAGCAACATTTTGATAGGATATTTTGCACCCTCGTCTTTCTTTTCGTCCCCCATGGGTGGCCATCGGGATTTGTGAGGCTGATCTTGCAAAGGTTGAACCAAATCGAGCCCTAACTCTTTATACCCTGCCCTCATTGGGGACATGCAAAGAAGGATTGAGAAAGAGCAGATTGCTCTAATACCACTGATCCGGATTGATGCAGGAATGCAACAGAATACACAAATAACCATAGAAACAAATATGCAGCGGAAATAACACTTCATTTCATTAATCAATAACTAGAACTTGTTTACATACATAATGGAAATAAACTAGCTAGAGTGCTAGTAGCTTATCTCTGAGAAGAGATGTGGTGGCTACATGCCTCTGAACTCTGTGTTACAATGAGGCTCGAAGGCCTATATATTATTGAGAAACAATGGAAACCCTACACATCCAAAAACCTAACCCTAGGAGGTGAAACGCCTTAATGTGGGCCCCGTTGGGTAACTTGGTACATCAATTTCCCAGAGTCGTAACTTTAGCATACTACCTTCGTTTGACATGCATGATATATAGTTAGAAAGATCTGTTTAAGGACTACATCCATAAATAGCAAATATGAAGTCTGGAACGGACTCATATTTGCCCAATAATTTGATGCCAAAAAAATGTCGTTTAAGGCCTCAAAACAACTCCAGAAGTTTAGGACTCGAAAATTGCCAAAAGTAGTAAATTGTGCTACAATTAAGGAAACTAGAAAACTGAAAGAAACAATGGTGGGGGTCCAAGAGGAATAGGTGGGTGGCCACCATTATATTTATTTGTTATCTTATTAATATAGATCTATGCTAAATCAAGATCTATCAAATACTTAATCTTAATTTTTTTACACATTCAGAAAAAAGTTACACATTGAGAAATTTGATTCCTCTCCATGCTTGAGAAATCGGTGTTTAAGATTGATCTCTGCTTTTTATTTTTTAATTTATGAGCCAACATGGAATTTTTTAATAACTTTTTATTTGGTTTTAAATTTTTATTTTATGAACCTATTTTTTATTTGGTTTTATTTTTTATTTTATGAGCCTACATGAAATTTATTTTTTATTTTTTATTTTATGTAGCATACTATAGGAATGTGACAACATCCCCTCATACTAATCAACTTTCTTAAAAGTAGCACCAATTTCAATTTATATTATAAATTTGAGAAGTTTATGATGCTCTATAACCTATATAATATCTAAACTTATTTATAACTTCAAATACCATTTAATTTTATTTTTATGTTGAAAGGTGTTTATATCTTAGAATTTTGGGGTGGAATACCATCTATGTTTTTCCTAGATTGTAGGAGACTGGGACATGTGTATTGATTCTATGGTCGTAGTTCAAAATTTGTAGTAAATAATTATAAAAAAATAAAAAATGGCTCATGTGATTACTGCACTTAATGGCGAGAACATGTAACAGATAACTTATTTGTGGCACTTAACTTGTGTCCTATATGTGAACAGTGTTCACAGGCTACAAGTTAAGTGGTTATGTTAGTTTATAATAACATGGTACACATCCCAAGTTTAGTTTTTTATAAAAAAAGAAAAAAAAAGAGTTACTTGATATTCATTTTGAATGAAAGATAATTACATTCTATTACATTTCAACTTCATCTAAAGGAAACTATAATATGTTTTTTCCTACACTACTGAAAGACATCATTACTCCCCAAAAAGTTTAAAACCGACTTCACCACAAAATTTAAAACAGTCTCGTATACCATACTTTCACCCAGTATAATAAGTTACAGTCTAGAAGGACTTAAGGGACCTTCATCTATAGAACAAAGGATCAAAATTTGTAAACAAAGATCTAATATGATTTAAAGGAACCTTTTGATACCACAGTGGTATCAATAATCTCTTCAAAAAAATAAACACCCTCAGGCATGCCCACTGCTCTTTTGGACAATCTATCCACCATCACATTTAATTGATGATAAGTGTGATTAAAAGATACATATTTCAAAATAGCATGAAGACTTTTTATCCAATAACACCAATGTTCCAAGACTGTCATGTGGAGAGTTGACCTTCCAACATCCCTATCAATAATCACTATTGAATCACCAAGTACCTGTAGAGAAAAAATGTTTTTGTTAGAAATAAAAATGAGAAGGCCCCACAATTCCATAAGTTCAACTCTAATATAAGTACGAGCACCATAGCCCATCCACATATGATAGCAATGACCATTTTTGAAATGTAATAACATCCATCCACCACATAATGTGTCCTTAGTCACCCAATCAAAATATCATACAGTAATCTATTCAAGCAAAATGTGTACTTAGCCACCCCATCAAAATATCATACATGAATCTCTTCAAGCAAAGAGGCCTCAGAAATGTTTATAGGAATCTTTGCTTTGACTTCCTTAGTATATTTCTTAAATAAACCCACAATTTTAGTGTTGAGAACAGTAATATTGGAGGACAAGATCTCAAAAATTGTATCATAATTACGAGACCTCCAGATCCCCCAGCTAACAAATATTGGAAGTTCTTTACAATCATGAGATTTTTTATTTCATATTTTCAAATTGTGCTCAAAATATGTACAATCCCAATTCATCTCAAAATGGATACCAGCTTTGAATTCTTTCCATGCTTTTTTTGCAAAACTACAGTGCACAAAGATGTGATCCACTGACTTTGAATCCTATAGGAATAGACAACAATAATTTGGACCAATTCTGCCTCGCTTACAAATATTATCCCATGTCATGATTATGTCATGATTTTATTCTCCAAACATAACTAGGTGAAACATTTTATTTTTAAAGGAATATTCCATTGCCAAATTTTCTAGTGCCATCACTTACCTTCCAAATCAATAAAAAAGGAAGAGATAGCTTCGTAAGCTAATTTTTCACTGACATGTCCAGAACATTGATTCCACAACCAAATGGATGTTGGATGACTCTATGGTGCATGAAAGGAGTTGGCCAAATGGAGGCCTATAAACAAGGGGGAGCGACATGACATGTGTCAATTTCCCTATTCAGTGTTGAGTTGGAGTGAAGGGCCCCAGAGAAAAGCTGTTGATTTCTTCTAATTGGACCGGCGGTTTCGTGATCTGTGAGTTACACGTAAGAAATCTCACCTAGCCCGAGCACAAAAGGTTTGCGGGGTCAGGTTGCACTTTTCAAAGGAAAAGGCACAACCTAGGTGCACCTATTGAGGAGACAGGCACGACCTAGATCGCACCTGTTCGAGAGACAGGAACAACCCAGGTCGCACCTTCCGAGTGTTTTTGTGCAAATTGGGTTGCATAAAAAGGCCCAACAGGAGCGACCTAGACCAAAATGAGAATTTTTGTTAAAAAGGGTCTAACTGGGACTTTTTGGATGTGGGGATGCCTCGAGTTGGCTGGTGAGAGCGAGACATCGGGGACCTTAGAGATGAGGTGAAGGAGGATGGTGCAGTACAGGATATGCTCGCATGGTGTGGGTTGTTGAAGTTCTTCTAGATGTCTCTGATGTGTTCAACAAAGTTACTGTTGAACAAGCTAGTGAGATTTTGGGATAGGGATGCAAAGCATTTCATCATATAGGGTGAGTGGTAGGAGATCACCCTCTAAGACATGCACTTTTTTACTATCCTCCCGCTACTAGGAATTATTAGCAATATCTCGTTGAAACTCCCGAGGGGGATGTTCATGGATGACTTGTGTTCCTGGAATCGCTATGCCACAACTTATGTGCAGGTGTCATACATATTGGTGTGTGACATGGAGAGACTATAGACTTGGGAAGTGGCACCGATGGTGCTGCGGATAATGGGATTGAAAGGTCCTCAGAAGATATCAGGCGGCTAGTTACCGATGGTCGAGAGTTTGTTGAGGGGCACCTACTATGGGTGGACCCAAATGTATCTGATAGTGATTCAACATGGGCTGAACAAGGCTAGCTTGGTGGATGGGGATTTTTGTTTCCCATCCTTTTTGTGCTCCTTCTTCTTTGAGTGACTATCGACACTGCGACCACATATGGTGATGCAGGACAGGGGACCTTGTGAGCCTCATATGAGGCGATGGTGCAAGATGATGATCAAGGAGGGAGGCAGCCTAGTAGGTCGTTTCTTCACCCATGATATTTTTGCACAGTGGCGGCAGATTCCTATCCTCATAGAGGACTATCCATACGCTAGGATGGACTACCAGGGATATTTAGAGATGCCTCGACCTCCAGGACAAGTATGGGGACTTGATGGTACTTATACATGACTCTTTGTGGTTTCATTCATATATAGTTTACTAACATAGTGGTAGCTAGATCATATATGTGATACATGTTGATGACATACTGTGTGCATGTGTAGACATGGGACCACACCCTCAAGTGGGATACCAACGACGCAGGGGTAGGGTGAAGGGGTTAGATCCACCCGCTCACGAGAAGAGGAGGCAACATAGTGCTACGTTATACTCATTGTAGCTGGACATGGAGTGGCTACTAGAGGGGGTCATGGATGATGGGTGGAAATACCTAAACTACGATTTGATCGCCACATGCTATAGAGCTCCTCCGTAGTGGATGTCTTTGATGAGGAGGATCCCAGTTGTTGTTGAGTATGTCAGAGCGGTGGCACAAGGAGATGTGCTGATGGAGAAGGAGAGATCGGATGAGGGGGAGGACAATGAGGAGGAAACAAAATCATAGGAGGGTGACTCGGACTAAGAGCTTGTGATGTTCCCCCCTATTAGCACCATTTTTGGGATAAGTGGTTGGAAGGGGTTAATCCAGTGAAAATTATTTGTAAGGTCTAAAATTTTTATATCATGCAACCTAGAGGAGTCCAGAATGGGTTCTGAAATGTTTTGAGGGGTTTATTCCTTGGCTTGGAATGAAAAATGTTAAAAAAACCTAAGAGAAGCCTTGCAAATGGACCGCTCAGGGTTATGTGGTAACACAAATCAAGGGTGCAAACCTGTAACAAGAAAAATCAACGGTTATAAACAATTCCACAAAGGTAAGATGCTTGGTCTAAATAATTGTTTATGTTTAAGGAATGGTGTTAACCTATAGGCAAAATCGACCGTTAGATCAATAGATGCAAACACATCTATGGCCACCCAACATCTGCTGATAGAACATGCGAGGAAAAATACAATTTTTATATTGGCGAAAGTTGGTAGGCTCCACATGTTTCAATAGCGAACATCGGAGGATGAAAAAGATCCATGACACTTGCACAAAGAAATTAAGTTTTAAAATAGGTGAAATTGCTCATGGCCCACATATTTCGACGGTGATGATCTGGAGGAGAAATGGATCTGTGGCGAGTATCAATTCCGCTGATGCAACATGCAAGGACAAACAAACTTTCCAAATATGTGAAATTTGGTAGGCCCGGTAAAGTTGAACGGTGGATATTTGAGCGGGTTTTTCATCCAGGGTCCTAATAAATTTTGCAATGTGAACTAGCGCGGAGAAATTTAAGTTGAAAATCAGTGAAATCGAGTAGGAGCCTCATCTTGTAGTGGCTCAGTTTGAACTCCAATCCCGATCAATGGTCAAAAATAATTCCGCAAGTTGAATATGCATGGACGAATGAAGTTTCAAAATCTGCGGAATATGGTAGCAACCGCGCCACTGGACGGTCTAGATGAAGATGGGATTCATATCTATGGTTAACAGTTATTCTGCTGGTTAAAGGTGCAAGGAAGAATGGGTTTGTTGAAACTGCGAAATGAAGTTAAAGCGTAGGTGAAATAAAGGGTGCAAATTTGATCTGTTGAAGATCTACGGTGCAGAACCATTCCGCTAGATTAACATGCTCACTCAGAGTTTGAAAGAAAATCAGTGAAATTGGGTAGATAAAGTGAAGTTCAATGGCTTAGATTGATCTGCATTCATATCGAAGGTGAATAATTATTCTGGAAAGGGAAACTGCAGGATTCATAATAAAATTTAAATTGGGTGGAAGGTGTGAGTAACATGTAAAAGTAATTAATGGACAAGATCAATCAGAAGATAAATGTGTTGCTATAATTCAAATCGCAACTGAGATTTGCAAGAAGAATGAGGGAGGCAACATTGCAAAGGATGAAGACAATGGGTTTAAACAGGGAGAAAGATTGACCACACCAAATGGATCATACAGGATAGACGGCTAAGAACTATTTCCATTGCGAAATATGCAAGAACGATATGAAGAGAAAAATAATATAAAAGTACATGCACGTCGAATTAGGTTATATGTTTATTCTGTGTATTAGAAAGAGAAAGTGAAAGGCTGTGTGGAAGCGACCAGCTCAGACAGAATCCTTGGGCCACTTGTCAACAAACCAGGTAGGCTTCTAGTACTCATTGAAAAGTATTTAAATGGCTAAAGTTGAAGAGGTAGAATCCCTGAACTTAGAGTATCAGAAGATTGAGGAGTTGTTTGAAGACAAAGATTCAGAAATCTTTGATACTATATTGCTAAATGGACCTATTGAAGCTATTTAAAACAAGTTAAAAATTCTTACGGATCAAGGGACAAAGATTCACAGTGTTTACAAGTCGTACTTCCATTATTTCTCTATAGACCAAACCTTAAACTACGCTGAATTCGTTGACTGGTGTGCCACTAATTACTCCTCCTCTGAGAGTGTAGTTATGGAAACAACCAGCTCAAAAATCCTATGTCTAGTTAATCCTCTTGTCATTATAAATACCCTTTCAGTTCCTGCCGAGTTCAGCCAAAAATACAAAGAGTATAATGAAGAATCCATAGTTCAGTGCTTTAGAGAGTCCACTGAACTATGTCCAGTTACAAAACCATCCATTTCTTGTTGATGCCAACCTTTTTAATGAAGAAACCCAGTGTGTCATAACCCTTATGAGTCAGTTTTTAGGGTTAGATACAGACAAGTACGTTATTAAACCCCTAATGAGCCTGTTGTTTACCCTTAGTACATGTCAAGTTGAGTCTGAAGAGTCTAGTCAGTCAATACAATCTTCTTGCCTTAAATTTGATGAATTCCTAGCTGAGAATATTCATTCTCAGTTAGTGGATTTCCACAAAACAAGAAGTTTCAGATTTCAGTCTTATTTGTTGAATATGTTTTTATCATTCAATGAGGAAAACCTACAGTTCCCTAAGATGGTACTCACAGAAGAAATGAACAAGGATTACAACAAGTTTATGAATTTCCTCATGTCTTAGGTTTATAGTTCTTTCTTTCAGAAGAAATTACCTAGATTTTTGCCATAAATGAAAGAGATTTTGCAGTTCTCTCCTGAAAAGAGAATTGGTGATTGATTTCTTTTTTAACAAGGTACAATAATCATGTTATATGGGTTTGTTCATCAAACCTATATATTACCTGCATTTTTTACTCCCAGACTATTTGCTATAGAACTGATCAGACATAAATTAATAGTGAAGACTGAACATTTTTTGAATTTTAAGAAGTTTTCTAGGATCGGGTTTCCATGGGTTGTAGGCCCATTTATCATAAAGAACAAAGTTTCCCTTCTAATTATTGAAATTTTGCTAAGAGAAATGGGGTTTCCAACTAAAGCTGCTATAAATTATGATCCCCATCACATTATCTCAATTAGAAGACAGGCTAATAAGAGCAATCCCTTTGAGCACTTTGAAGTTGCAGGACTACCAGAAGCTGCAAACTAGTTGGATTACCCCCATGAGACTCAATGGGATGTTGATATGCATGAATACTCCACTTTATCTATAAGAGAAGTCACCTCACCATAACCTGGCACCTACAACTTGGTTCCAGTAGCTGAGAAAGTCACACCCATAACTAGCTACTCTGAGAGAACCAACAAAATGGACTTCTATGATGTTATGGACACAGAAGAGGAAGACACAACGAGAACCCCAAAGAAACAGAAAATTGAAGAAGAAGGACAACTTGTCCAAGTGTCAGAGGAGAAAGGTAAGAAAAATAAACAAATGAAAGTGGCAAGGCCTTATTTTGAAGTCAAAGAATATGCCTTTGCTAATACACCAACTAATTCTACCTTACATTTCAAAACTAGGTCAGAATTATTTGATAAATATAAGGACAACAAGGATGTAGCTTCAGAGGAATATTTGAAATTGTATGTAGAGGTTAGAAGAATCTCCAGCAAGGATGTATCTCTAGTCGCTGTTAGAGATCATTCTCAGAACACTTTAATTTTGGACATAGCAACCAAGAATAAGGTTGCTGAGATGAAAATGAACCTAGAAAACATCCCCATTCTAGATATAATACATCTGCATAAACAAACTAGGCACATTATTTATATTGATCTGTTAAAGGCTACACTAAAACTATCGATGATGCAATCTCGTAAGAGTAAGATTGAGAATCAACTTAGACAAGAGAAGGTGGAGAACAGAACCCACCAAGCACATATCAAGAAGTTGCGGGCAGATTTGTTAGTTATTGAGAGCTAAGCTAATAAAGGGTCTGGCATACAAAAATTATTGAATGAAAAAGAGAACGCCATTCAACTACTGAAGAAGAAGCTGAAGATCCCATCTACTCAACTGATACAAGCTCCTGAGCTAGCAGATCTTGAGAATGAAAAAGAAGACTTGAATGGTGAGCTAACAAATTGTAAAGCCAAACTATTGAAATTTACAGAAAAAGAAAAGCAACGGCAAAGAGATATGTCTCTTGTAGTTGAGAGTGAGAAGAATCTCAAATCTAAATCTAATGAATTAGAAAAGAAACTGCAAGAGAAAGAGGAGGATCTACAAGAGAAAGAAATTGAATGTAGAATCATTCCTCCTTCTACTGAATCTGGTGAACAAACCATTGTTCAGGCTATGTCACAGGTTAGTTTGAAAGAATTGGAGCTGGTTGGATTGAAGAACCAGAATAAAAACCTAGAGAGCTTGGATTTAAAAAGAGAACAAGAGAGAAAGGATTGGGAAGAAAAATGCCAAGAGTTACAGACTAAGAATGACAAATTGATGAAACAGGTCACAAGACATTCGTCGGTGCAGGGAGAAAAGCACATAAGTTGGGATTCCATCATAGCAGAAGCAAGCAAGTTGAGATCTTACCTTGATTTTGTTTTAGACAAAGAGGATGTGATTAAATCATCTAAACAAAGCATGACAACATCAAGGGAAATATTAAATAAAAAACCTATTGATTGTGCTAATAATGCCATAGACTTTTTAAATGGATTAACAGAGGATGAATTGAAGGAAGCAAACATAAAGGACATAATATCTATCATACCTTGGGCCAGAAAAGTGGTAAATAAGCATTGACATCTGGATACAGTTCAAGCCAAGATAGATATCATGGTACACCAGTTGAATATTTTTAGAGACATGTTTGATCCTCTGTTCAAGAAGGGACTCCCATTCTTTTGGGAAGAAAAAGGTGCTATGCTGATACAGAAGGGATATCAGGACAAATTAATTGAATGCATATTGGATCATACAAAAATTGCTGACATGTACCAATCATTATCTAGAAAAACAATTGTTGACAAGCTGGCAGATGAGTTTGAAATGTTTTTTTTTCTTTCAAGGAAGCATGTTCACACTTGCAAAATCATTCATACATAGATCATGTGGAATTGCATGTGTTGTCAAAGGAAATGTCCACTTTGGATTTTCCATCTGCGGACCAATGGAAGACAGTGGAAAAATATGGAAGCTCCAAGTACACGTTGCATGGATGAAGATGTTGAAGATCGTGAAGGATTTACAACTGAAGAATTAGTTATTTAGGCATCTAGTTTACTTTCCAGAAACAGTTAGTAGTTAATAGGTGTTGAATGACACATGTAAAGGTAGTTATGCCTATTTTTAGCAGCTTGTTTTGTTTCAGCTCATGGAGCAATTGTATAAGAAATAGTGAATGCAATGAAAAAAGGGTTGGAACCCGTGAGAATTGGGCTATGTAATTTGAGACTTATTTTTAATAAATCACAGAGCCAAAGCTTGCCTTTTCTGCAAATATTCATGTGTTGTTCATGATTACAGTGTGTTTTTTCCCTTCTTAATGTGAATGTTTTCCTGTTATTACCTTTCATTATGTCTTCCTTCATGTCTGAAATGATTATTTGATGGTTTATAATTCATGTGTATATGCTCTGACTGTTAATTTCATATATTCACAAATATTTTCCACTAAAGTTAGCATTGGATTCATCCTTGATAGATTCCCATGTTAATGGACTGTTCATTATCTCTTCTTTTACACTAGACTAAAGCATTTTGATTGTGACTGAATGGCTACCTTGCCTTTGTTAGAAATTTCCATGAAGACAACGTTGTGATTGATAAATTTATATTTTGACCCCATAGCCCAATGAATACTTGCCCTGTTTCAACCAATACAACAATCTGAATTTTACTTTTATTTTATATCTAGCCTTGTTAAACAACCGTTGAGAGATCCCTCTCTGGAGAGAAAGAATCCATCTTTCTTTCATAAAGCTTGGTTTTGTGGTTACCTTGAGATTACCTTCTTACAACATGAGGTACATTTTGAGTGCTAACACCCCCAATGCATTTGAGCATGGGGATTTTTGTATGATATGTATGATCAAACGAGAAATCCTGTGGAGCTTCTCTTTTTGTATTGAATGTGATATTTATGATATGAATGCACGTGGATGCATATTTTTTTATTTTTATGGGTTTTTATGAGTCTCTTGTTATGATAATGACTATGCCTATATGATGTGTATGACATATGTATGCATGACTATATGATGATGCATGATGCCGTTTATTTCCTATATGATATGATTGATGTGTCACTCTAGAACGTCATTAGCCATTTGGTCTACTACACTGTTGAGAATTATGGGACCATGCATGAATTAAATGGATTCAAAATGTCTAACCAAGTATCTAGTGCGTGGGAACTTTTTAAAGAGGCAGGGATCATGTACCCGGTAGCAGTTATTCAACTAGGTGACAAGCAGTTGGGAGTCTAGCAAGACATCAAGGCGACGAATAGCCAATGAAGGGAGATGGTCAAGAGACCAACGACACCGTTGTACTCATCCTGGTTGTTGGTAGCAATACCAACACACATTCCGTCGATAGGGATCAACTCATGTGATGATGAATAAATGACCCATGCGGCTGAGGCAAGATTAGGAGACCATCTACTTGCACCATCAGTGAAACCAATAAAGGAGGGAAAGGTAGGTCCATCTGGAACAACCAAGGAAACAAACTATGAGACTTGTGGTAAAAGCAATGCAAAACAAGAAAGAAAAACTATGATACAAGGGTATGAAGGTTGGTCGTCTTAGGCATTGAATCTCTTGAGGTAGAGCCCATAGCATGGATTCTTCAAGAGGCGATTGTCGGAGTAAAAAAGGAGATATGCCCCCTTGTCAAGAAATCGATAGATGACATAAGGCCCATACCACATGGATTCAAGCTTCCATTTACTAGTATTATCACTAGCTTGTTCATAGACAAGGACGAGATCCCCCTCGCTAAATGTGTGTGGGTGGACGTGGGAGTCATAATGGGACTTCCACTCAGTCTTAGTCGCTTCTATCATTTGGAGAGTAGCGTGACGGTCCTCATCAGTTTGTTCAAGCATAAGTAGGAGTTTTTTCAATGGTGAAGTATGAGGTAGAAGCTCAACGACAAGGCGAAGTGATGGAATCTGACATTCAATGGGAAGAACCGATTCCACACCGTGGAATAAATGAAATGGGGTAAAATCAATGGTGGTTTCAGTTGATGTCCATTAGGCCCAGAGGTGGAAAAGAGTAAGTGGTGCTAGTTTCTCTTGTGTTTGTCCACCATTCGTTGGAGCATGGTTTTTAGAATCTTATTTACAACCTCAACTTAGCCATTTCCCTAAGGGTAATAAGCAGAGGAATACTATTGTTCAAATTTGAACCTAGCGGAGAACTATGTCCAAACAATGTTCGAAACGAGCGATAACATGGTTAAAAAAGAAGAGTGTCATAGTTTCATCCTTACAATTGAAGGTTGGCATGGCTTCATCCCACTTGGTGAAGTAATCAACGACCACAATGATGTATTTATGGTCGCCGGTGGAAGGAGGGTTATAGGTATTGAAGTCAATTTCCCACTTATAGAAGGGACCAACTGTGACGACAGGATGTAGCGACGTGGGAGGTGTCCTCGCCTTTGGGGAAAAGAGTTGGCAATTGCAGCAGTGTTTAACTGCATGAACACAATCGACAAAGATGGTGGGCTAGAAATAACCGACGCAAGGAATATTTTGAGCGGTGACCAAACTGGAGAGGTAGCCACCACATGCTCCACTATGACAAGCATTCATGACTTGTTCGACTTCATCATGGGTGAGGCAAGGACGCAATATGGTGTCCACACTGTAGTGGTACAATACATCACCAATAAGGAGATATCAAGTAGCTTGGTGCTAGATGCGACAACGATATTCTCACCTTAAATGGGGCCCGAATTTTTGTGTGCGCAAGTAAAGGAGGATGCCCCCATACCACGGGTCCTCTATAGAAATGACGAATAAGAATTCATCAGGGAGAGTTACTGTGGTAGGAGGCAAGGTAGACAACGATGGGAATTCTTCCATCAATGAAGCTAACACCAAATCTTTGGTGCTTTTGGGTGTGACAGATTCCAAGTCGTACTCTTAAAGAACGACAATCCACTTGGTGGCACGACATTGGACAAGGAAACGACTCAATATATAACGCATGGGGTTGGAATCGACCAGGACTCGATTTTGACTCATGAGAATGAATGAAATAGCTTCTACACCGAAAAGACGATGGCTAGGGACATTTTCTCTTCATGGGAGCAACATAAAGGTGGTCTGAAAAGTTTCTGACTCTAATAGATCACATGCTCTTGATAAGCATTGTCTTCCTAGACTAGGAATCCAGCTATGGAATTTTTAGATGATGATATATAGAGGATAAGCTCCTTGGTGAAGTCGGGAGGAGACAACAATGGAGTGAAAGTCGGAGCTTGTTTCAATCCATCGAAAGTGGCTTGCGCTTTCTCATCCCACCCAAAAGGAATTTTGGTATGGAGCAGGCATAAGAATCCATGGACTTTCGTTGCATAGTCCGAAATAAACTAGGGAAGAAAATTGGCCTTGCCTTAAAGGATTTGCAATTGATGCAAAGTACATGGAGGGGGAAGATTTAGGATGGCTTGAACCTTGAAAGGATTCACGACAATCCCTTTCTAGGACACGATGAATCTTATAAGAAACCAATTGGGACACATACTACACACTTGAGGGGGTTCAAGTGGACATTATATTTGTGACATCGTAGGAAGACTTGTCGTAAGATGTATAAGTGTTGAGAACGCTTCCTGGATTGAGCCATGAGATCATCTAAATAGACCATGATAATGTGAACGAGGTCATGGAAGAAAAAGGTCACAGATCGCTTAAAAGTGGCTCCAACATTTTTAAGGACAAACGACATGACACGATACGCAAAAAGTGGACCAGGGGGTAGTAAAAATGGTTTTGTAGTGATCTTCTTTGTGGATATGGATTTGATTATAACCAAAAACACCATCCATGAAGGAAAATACTTCATGATCGGTGCATGCATCTATGATTAGGTCAATAAATGGAGTGGGAAAGTTGTCTTTGGGACAAGCCAAATTCAAATCATGGAAGTTCGTATAGACACGAATGGTTCCTTGTTTTTTATTAATGGGAATAGGATTAAAAACCCAAGTGGTATATGTGATGGGGTATAGAAATCTTGCTTTGCATAGTTTTTCGATCTCAGCTTTGACGTCATGAGCCTTTGACAGATGAATGGGTTGTTTCTTTTGGAAAACAGGGGAAACATCGGGCCATGTCTCGATGCGATGTTCAACGATAGATGGATCAAGCCCAGGCATCTCGGTGTAGAACCAAGCAAAAATATCATGAAATTCCTTAAAAAGTGTTTTGTAAGTGCTGGCTTCCTTAGGGGAGCATGAAGCACCGAGTGTAATATCCTCTACTATCCTAGGTTTTGTTGAGATATTGACTTTAATGGTTGGTGAGATATTTTCCATGTTACCCTCTTCAAAGGTGTCAGGTGCCGGGATTGGGTTTTTAAATAAATCGACACTTCAATGTATGAAGTATTTCGCTTCGACAGAGAATTGGTCTGATGATGAGGAAGGTTCATTAGAGATGAAAAAGGAGCGATGGTGTATATCATCCCAATGATATTCAGGAGTCGAAAGAGCTTCGAGGATCTCTTCGTCATTGTGAAAGTAACACATGGATAGATTAGAGAGATCTTCCACGAATGTGGAAGGGGAAGGACTACTGGAAGTAGAGATCGTATAAATGTTATTATTGGTTTCCGAGGAAGAGGTCAATGGGTGGATATCCTCAAGGACAATGATTTTGGACTCACAAGAGTGCTTACGAAGGTCACTGAAGAAAAACTGCTACTCAGGAAAATTTGGAAAATGATGGGAATAATGACCATATAGTCCACAAACTGTGCACGAGTGGTTGGTTTATAGAAATTTGTTCTTAATCGCAGGTGTGGTTAGTACTTTGAAAACTTGAGTGTTATCGATTTTGACTATTTTGCGCATGTGGGTGTGAAGGAATGGAAAATCGAGACAATTTTACATTCCATGGTCGAGGACATCGCATAAAGCACAAGTAGGAGGTGGATGTGGATTTGACGGGGCTTTCGGTGCCTTACCCCAATCTTTATGGGAGGAGGGATGAAAGGATTAGATGTAAAATCGATCGGTTGTGTACCAGGAGGTGGGTGTGACATGGTCTCAATAGGTTGGATTGGTGTCAACATGATTTATGGTGTTGGGGGGAGTGTGGGTTGATCAAGGTACCACACAGGAATTCCCAAAGTGAATCCTGAAAGGTTGAGAGTAACCATGATTGTCTTACTCACAATTCCAGAAGGTGGAAATAGGAAGGGGATCGTTTGTATGGGGAATGAACCCCAATAATTCCTCAGGGTCTGCAGTTGGGGTCGCGCCTGAGGTTGTGAGGAGGTTAGAATGTTACCTGATGTGATATTGCACAAATACAATATGTCATCCATCGAGGGAGGAGGTGGGAGTGACAAAAAGGTTCTAGTCAAAGGGGCATTGGTAAATAGGCCTAGACCAACGACATATAGTGAAGGGATGGATATGTTGTTGATGGTGGTGTCAATAGTAAGGAGGAAATTATCCAGGGTGGCTGGTTCTTTAGGATCCTAATACGTTAATTGGTTGATAGTCACGATCTTCCCATTATAGGGGAACATAAGGAGTTGGAAGACAATAGAAGCAATGACTCACATTACATACATGTAACTACGTCCAAGGAGGAGGTTGTAATAGAGTTGGGAATTGAAAACATCAATGTCAATCAACATGGTTTTCATAGCTAACTAAATGGGGACATTAGGGAGAATGCCTTGTGGTTGAGAAACATGACCATCGTAAGCAAGAAGGGAAGTGGTTGAGGGTTGAAGGGTCGGGGATCTGAGTTTCTTCCAAAACAAAGTTTGACATAACGCAATTGGATTCCCCCTCATTGATGATGCATAGATGAATGACCAAATTCCAAATATTTATCGGAACCTAGAAGGCTATGAATAATGGAATCTGGGGTTTTCCTTGATCCAAATCGAAAGTGATCAACCTGGAATCAGAGGGGTCGATGACACCTAAAGTGGGTAACAAAGATTTGTGTTGCATATAGTTTTCCCACTTACCAAAGTCACAAATATCATTAATTTCATAGCATTCATTGTTAATTACAACATATACAACATTTATAGGAAAATTTCAATATGATAACTTCAACCAAGGTCTAATGGCATAATGTCAGTCAAATCAATGATACTCTTCTACCTTTCAACAAGAGCCATTAATTAAGGTCATTCATGATTTGTTCATAAAATAATTGAACATCATCAATGATCCAGATGGAAACTGGTGGCCACCCACCTATTCCACTGGCTCAAAACAATTGTCCATTGTGGCAGTTTCCTAGTTATTTTTCTACGGTTTTTTGGGTCCCAAACTTTCGGAGTTGTTTTGAGGCCCTAAATGACATTTTTTGGCAATTCAGGTGGAAATGGTTTCCTTGGGCATTCATTTGGCCATAGTTGAAAGTATTAAATATCAGATAGATATTTCTAATGAGGTATCGAGCGTCGAAATCAAAGATCATATGCAAAAGTTATGACCCCAGGAAGTTGAATGTTCAACTTACCACCCTGGGGCCGCAAACTTTATGACGGTTCATATTCTAGGGTTATGTTTTGGAATTTTGGGGTTCTCACCCTCGTCCTTATTATAAATATCCCCCTTTGGCCTCATTTTTTTATTCAGCTTTGCACGGATGAACGTAGCAGTCGCATCTTTTCTCAGAGATAGCTACCACCATTCTAGCTATTGTATTATGATATGTTCTATTTTCACCATTTAATAGAATATGTGTTTATTGTATCTCTATTATCTTTGCAATATGGATGTGTTTATGATTCTATATATGTTATTTCATTTCATTCCCACATAAATCCGAATCAATCAAGTCAATCTAACTCATGATATATCAATGTACTATCTTAAGTAGAGGATCAATCAAAATTAACACCTTAAATTATTCTTTCACATACAATGGGTTTACTAGCCTATCTATGGCATCCTTTTAAAGATTTAGCATCAATCCATATAACTTCAACTCAAGATTAATATTATACTATTATATGAATGCTCATGATTATTCACATGACAAGTTTTAAGTGCATGATTAAAGTATGCTTCTCTCCTTCATATGGACACTAACAACAAGAGAAAATATGCCTTATATCATGTTATACATAACACTCTTGCACAATTTATATATGAGCATTTCATACTAGCTTATTATAAAGAGTGGCATACAATCCACTTGAAACTACCATTCAAAGTATGACATAACATAACCTTCAAAAGGAAGACAACTACGTAATAATGACCATTTTTTTGGTAAGTTAAAGTCTACATTATATTGACAAAAAAATGAAAAAACATATGCTTACAATCTGTTCAAATCCCTCCCACCTGAGGTGAGGATTAAGCTTGAGGCAAGGATTTCTTGGTTATAACCATTCAAATAAAATACCCTAGAATCTGCAATTGGGTTGACTACAAAAACAAGCAGAACTTATATGTGTTTCCAACTAAACATATGAACTACGCCATATAAAACTACTATTAGGATGTGAACAAAAACTAATATCCATGCTAAACATCCAACCTAATGCACATCAAGAAACTATATATCCCCATGATGAATAAATCAATACAGATAAAAGGAGGCGCAAGGCATCATTGCCATTCTGCGAGCGCTAATGGACCAGACTTAGCATGGACTAGACTCAACACGGGCCCGCTTATGGGGAGGTTATTCTCCATCTCATTCACCTGTCTCGGGAGGAGATACATTGACCTACATTCTTTTTTTTGTTTTTGACATTTGTCACATGTATCAACACGGTGGCACTGATTCCAGCTTCACCCATCGTCTGAGTATCCTCCTTAGGCCTCTTCCCCACTTTCATTCTCCTCTACTTGCTCAAGTGGAGGAATGGTCTCTTCTGCTATATTTTTTATTTCATATTTTCAAACTGTGTTCAAAATATGTACAGTCCCAATTCATCTCAAAATGGATACCAACTTTGACTTCTTTCCATGCTTTGTTTGCAAAACTACAATGCACAAAGATGTGTCGCCACTGACTTTGAATCCTATAGGCATAGACAACAATAATTTGGACCAATTCCACCTCGCTTACAAATATTATCCCATGTCATGATTATGCCATGATTTTATTCTCCAAACATAACTAGGTGAAACATTTAATTATAAAGGCATATTCCATTGCCAAATTTTCTAGTGCCATCACTTACCTTACAAATCAATAAAAAAGAAAGAGATAACTTCATAAGCTAATTTTGCACTGACATGTCCAGAAAATTGATTCCACAACCAAATGGATGCTAGATGACTCTATGGTGGACATAAGAAGGAGTTGACCAAATGGAGGCCTATATACAAGGAGGGACCACATGCCACATGTCATTTTCACTATTCATTGTTGAGTTTGAGTGGAGGGCCCTAGAGAAAAGCTGTCGATTCCTTCTGATTGGACCAACGGTTTCGTGATATGTGAGTTGCAGGTAAGATCTCTCACCTATCCTGTCATTTTTTCAGTGGTTTAGTTTTGTTATTTTATCATTCTGGGGGGTTGAGGCCAATACCAAAGGGTTCACGGGGTTGGGTCACAGTTTTTTAGGGAAAAGGATTGACCTAGGTCGCACCTATCGAGTAGACAGGTGCGATTCGGTCACACTTGTCAGGGAGATATACACGACTTGGGTCTCACCTGCTTGGGAGACAGGTGCAACCCAGGTCGCTCCTGTCGAGTATTTTTGCGCGAATTGGGTTGCAGAAAAAGGCCCAACAAGAGCGATCTAGACTAGAATGGAAATTTTTGTTAAAAAGGGTCTAACCGAGACTTTTTGGATGTGCAGGATGCCTCAAGTTGGGTGGTGAGAGCGAGACATCGGGGATCTTTGAGATGAGGTGGAGGAGGATGGTGTAGTACATGATACGCTCACTCGGTGTGGGCTACTGAAGTTCTTCTAGATCCCTCTGATGCATTCGCCAAAG
Source organism: Pseudotsuga menziesii (assembly GCA_001517045.1). Classification (NCBI taxonomy): domain Eukaryota; kingdom Viridiplantae; phylum Streptophyta; class Pinopsida; order Pinales; family Pinaceae; genus Pseudotsuga; species Pseudotsuga menziesii. The sequence continues at coordinate 1,122,773 of LPNX011131209.1, read as the reverse complement.
TTACTATTGAACAAGATAGTGAGATTTTGGACTATGGATGCAGAGTGTTTCATCATACAGGGTGAGTGGTTGGAGGTCACCCTTTGAGAGGTGTACTTGTTGACTGGCCTCTCATTGTTGGGAGTTATCGACGATATCTTGCTGAAACTCCTGAGGGGGGTATTGATGGATGACTTTTGTTCCTGGAATTGTTATGCCACAACTTATGTGCATGCGTCATACATATTGGTGCATGACATCGAGATACTATAGACTCAGGAAGTGGCAACGATGGTGTTGCGGATAATGGGATTGAAAGGTCCTCACAAGATCTCGGTCGGCTAGTTATTGATGGTCAAGAGTATGCTGAGGGGAACCTACTATGGGTGGTCCCAGATGTATCTGAAAATAGTTCGACATGGGATGAACCAAACTATCTTGGTGGATGGGGATTTTTGTCTCCCAACCTTTTTGTGGTACTTATTATTTGAGCGACTACCAACACAACAACGACCGCATCTAGAGGTGTGTGATGGGGGACCTTGTGAGCCTCGTATGAGGCGATGGTGCAAGATGGTGATCAAGGAGGGAGACTGCATAGTAGGTTGTTTCTTCACCCGAGATATTTTTGCACAGTGGAGGTTGCTTCCTATCCTCATAGAGGACTATCCATACACTACGATGGACTTCTGGGGAGATCCAAAGATGCCTCGACCTCCACGACAGGTCTAGGGACCTGATGGTACACATACATGACTCTTTGTGGTTTGAGTAATATTAGGTTTACTAGCATAGTGGTATCTAGATCATATAATATGTGATAGATATTGATGACATACTATGTGCATGTGTAGACATGGGACCACACCCTCTAGCGGGATACCACCGACACAGGGGCATGTTGGAGGGGTTAGATCCACCCACTCATGGGAAGAGAAGGCAACATAGTGCTACATTAGAATTAATGCGGCTAGACGTGGAGCGGCTAGTAGGGCGGTCACCGACAATGGGTGGCAGTACCTGTTGAATATTGTAACTTCAAAGGATATTCTAAATGTATTTTACTGATGTAACCCAAGGGAGATGTTATTATTCCTTCGATGGGGTGTTACTATTGTATTTGGTCATCATAGAGTCATGAGGTAAAGCCTCCATTGTAAGTTGGGACAATAATACCCTAATGAATACAATATAATATTGTATTGAGTCTTCCTAAGTGAAGTCAGCCTACTTAGTTAAGTGGGTCCGACTTGTTACGATAAATGTCAAGTGACGAAAAGAGTATAAATAGAGGAGATGTGTTCCTCATTTGAACACACACTCACTTGTGCACAACACATAGGAGAGAGAGAAAGAGACATACTATGCTGGAGGGAGGCACACATGTCTAGGGTCTTGTCTTGTAACTTTTATACATCTTATATAGAGGAATTTTTGCTGGGTTTTCTTCCCCATGAGGGTTTCTTAGGATAAATCTTTGCGTTCTTTTGTGTGGCTGTGCTTGTCTATCTTTCAATGATATTTTGCTTATGGTTATGCTGTTATGATGCTAAATGTTATAAGGTCTGATATAACCATTAAAAACTTAACATGGTATTAGATCCACCCTGAAATAATTCTTTGTACAGCCGAAACAGTGCTACAACTACGACTATTGAAGATTAGGGTTTCATGCTTGAAAACCCTAAAAGACTAAAACTAGTCATTTTGGTGCATTCGCTATATATCAAGATTGGAGAAGGACCAAGAGGCGAAAATTTTACAAGACGAAGATAAATTCCTGATATACCCCGTGTAAACATTTCAACCTCATATTCACTATATTCTGCAAGATATGATTCCTCCAAGTCAGGGTTCCAACCTCTCCCAGGATTCAGCCTTAAATAGGTGACAAAGGGATAATTTCTATATCTAGGGATACAAAGATCCAAATGAAATTTTGCAAGATGTTATAGATAGGGCAATGACTTTACTTTATGTGGTAAAATTTTTATACCCCGAAGGTGAAACAGTGACACGTGGCAGTCCTTACAAGTTCATTATTCTGAACAGTTCTGAAATAAGTCACATTGGGAAAACTCACATAAGTCCCAATTGGTAAAACCAATTCTACCCTCACCTATGGTGTTGGAAAGAGGATATATGAGGCCACCGTAGTGCAAATTTTCAAACACATAGGAGAAGTACTTTCAGAGACATCACAGAAACAATATCAGACATTTATGCAGAAGAAATTGAAGAAAACTAGGGCATCAGATATTTTGCAGTTCTGATCACAGTTTTGGGAAAATGAGTATACTGCTCATCTCACCTTGAGTAGGTGCATCTTTCTATCCAATCAGATGTGAAAGATACCTCAGTTGAGAAAATTAGGGTTTCTCTGTCAAACCCTAGGTCCACTAGAAGCAACATTCCAAAAAAGATTTCAAGCAAGCATGCGATTGAAGCAATCTCACTGGTCAAAGAAGAAGCTGCAGATCCATAAGTAGATGAAGAAGAAGAAAACAAATATAAGTATTTGAATTGTATTTCCTGTATATGTTGTGTATTATGAATGATATAATGTTTGCATTAATGACAATATACTACTAATATGCATGTGATGGGTAAGTAGCCCATGGTGCTATACAACTCTCCATTGCTACTTATCTAGAATGAAACCTCTTTGCTGACATATTGGATCAATGCACAATATCAATAATGTCATGGTAGATATGGAAGGAATTTAGAAAGTTTCCGTGATATATGGATGAATGTTGTATTGGCTAAATAGTTGCATGATGCATAAGAACTTTTCATTATGCATATGTCCTATGAAATGGTTCTAACCATGCAACTGGTGCATTTGACTTGTAGGAAAGGTCGTGTACAACCTCCTACAAGAAAAGGAGGATGAGACTTGTTCTGAAGAACAAGTGATGACAATTCAAGATTCACTCCAATAAAAATGAACCTGAAGCTCCCATGGTCAGGGACACCGTGACAGAAGAAAGAGATTCAGAGAGCGGTAGATCCACCTTGAGAGATGAAGACCATCTTGGACATGAACGATAATTCAAGAAGAAGAGAAGTATGACGGGACTTCCAACCAAAGTAAGAGGCCTTAGACATACTCTAGTTGTGTGACACAGTTGGGTGACATCATTGATGAAAACCCTTATAGATATGGAAGAAGCTATGATCAAAGAGTAACAATTGATCATGGGGTATGATGTCTAGGGTATGGTTCCGAGAACTGAAGGGAAGTCCTTAGTGTCTTCCATATGGATCTACAAGAACAAGTATAAAAATCAAGGTTCATGGTTTTTCCAGTGAAGTAGAAGTATATATCGGGCAAAGAACCACCTATACAGAATACGATTTGTACGAAGATAAGCACATCCAGGAGCTTGACAGATTACCTAGAGTGATGAATATCTTAACCTCTGCTACAAGGTTGAATATGGAAACCTATAGAAGAAAACAAGCTCATAGATGGGTGCAAGAGGAAATTTTCGACAAAGTTCAAGATAAAGGGATCTTGGTATCTAGTAAGTTGAGATGGATACATAGTAGCATAGGATGCTACCTGTCACTCCAGTATAGAATACAGAGGGAGGATAATGCTCTGCTTCAGGGGGAGTGACTACAGAAGATCCCCGAGTTTGACATGATATGACAGGGTGGACAACTCCCTATTGTATCGAGACTTTACGAAGAGTAAAGTGGGTTCCAACCTTTAAATCAGAATAATGTTTGGGATATAGTACCCAAACCAGAAAGCAAGAGTGGTATCTTCCAAGTGGATTTGCAAGATAAAACATGTTGCTGATGGAAGGAAATATTTGTGGCTAAAGTATTCTCTCAGAAAGGGAATTGATTATGAAGAGACATTTGCTTCAGGAGCAAGATACACTTCCATCAGAACTATCATGGCACTTGCTTCCATGATGAAGTGAGAATTACACCAGATGGATGTAAAGCCAACCTTCCTTAATGGTGTGATTGAGGAAGAAGTTTACATCGAACAACCACAAGGATTTGAAGTAAAAAACAGAGTGACTCATGTATGCAAGTTAAAAAAGGCTCTGTATGGACTGAAGCAAGCTCCTAGAGCTTGGTATGAAGAATATATAGCTTCTTGATAAGCATGGACTTTACCAAAATTAAAGTTGATCCTAACATTTACCTTAAGGTTATGGATGATGAACCTGACATACTATTGTTGTATGTGGATGATCTAATTCTGACTCGAAATGAGAAACAAATCATAGATTGCAAGAAGAAGCTAGCTGAATAATTCAAGATAAAATATCTTGGATTGATGCATTATTTCCTAGGGCTAGAAGTGTGTCAGAACTCAGAAGGAATCTTTCCAAACCAAGGAAAGTATGTTGTCGAAATATTAAGAAGATTTGATATGTTGGATTGTAAATCCATGGCCACACCCATGGATACCAACATAAAGTTGTTGTCTGATGAAACATCAGAGTTAGTGGAGATGACTCATTAGATATATATTATTGAGTCATTGATGTATCTGACGAACATAAGGTCAGATATATGCTTTGCTGTGAACACCTTGAGTCAGTATCTAGTTAACCCTAGATGTGTTCACCTGATAGCTACAAATCATGATGAGGTACCTTAAAGGTACGACAGAGTTGGGACTTTACTATTGTAGAGATCAAGACCACAGATCATATGGATATATGGATTCAGATTGGGCAGGAAGTGCCGCAGACATAAAGAGCACCTGAGGTGGATGTTACTGTATGGGATCCACCATGATCTCATGGTTTAGTCCAGTATTTCTCTCAGTACACCTGAAGCATAGTACATTGCAACTTGATCCGCTATTTTGGAAGCCATATGGCTTCATAAACATGATGTCAAGACTATTTGACATGGATTTGGATACCATAGTGATTCTTTGTGAAAACTAGAATTGTGTCACAACTCTGGTAGTGCCATGGATCCCTGAAAAAGTCCCCCTGCTAATGGACATCATGCCCAAGTTGGCTAAGCTAAAATTTGAGGACTTCAACACTCGACTAAAGGAAGGACTAAAGAGAGCAAACTTCCTGATCCCGGACCACCCTGACCCAAGTAAAGCATAAGTGCTCAGGTCAATGCAGTGGGCCGAGGGAGTTGGCCATGTAGGTTCAATTAACTTGCTGTTTATGCCCCATTTCAGCCATAGTATACATGCCAGCACATATGTGAAGCAACTGCTGGTTTGCTTTCATAGAGGATTCCTGTGGCTTGATCGACCATACCTAGTTGACGTCGAGTTGATCTCGTCGATCACATGCCTCCCAAACCAAGGTGATGATCCTGCGCCTTACTATGGCCCAGAAAGACACCATCTGGATCAAGTAGAAATACAGCTTGCAACATGCAAATAGGGGCTACCTAATTAGTCCGATCCAGGACAGAAGTGTGAGATTTGATGCACAAATCTTCTCATGTAAGTTGTTACATAAGATGCAACCCAATCAGTGTTCGACGATGACGGTCAAACTTGCAAAACTATGCGCGTTGGGTAGAGAATTCAATTGGTTGTAATATTTGCTCAATGATCTGATTGATGATGTTGTGCAGGCCCAGCACGAGCCCACTTACAAATTCCATTACTTGTGGCTGCTTATTTTTATTTCGTTCACTCTGTGGGCCAAACCGCCTAACTATGTGCAGATGGATGTCCCATTCCCTTGCCTCGGTGTAAGGTATCAGAACCTATGGGAGGATAAGAAAGATACAACCTGACAGAAGGACAACAACATTGAGTTCTTTTTGCACGCAAAGGAATTATGTGAGGTTTTCCAGCGATACCACCAAATTCATGCTACAACGGTACACAGGTATGCAATATTTATCAAATTTCAGGCTGTAGCATACAACATAAGTTTTGGAGCCGACGAAAGAATAAATCAAACAAGTGCACCATGCAGGATTCATGGTGACGAATGAGGACGTGGATGCAATTATCCACCTATGGTCGAAAGAATGACACGACCCACTAGCAGAGCCGCTGCCTGAAGGATAAGAGGAAGAAGACCCACCAGTCTAACAAGTTCAGGATGAAGGCAATAAAGGAGGTGACAGATAGGGTGATCAGTCAGATGATGAGGAAGAACAAGATGATGATGATAGGGAAAGCTCGGATCAAAGTGATTCGTAGCACACACCAAGTCTAGAGCATGTGCAGACACAGACGCAAACAAGGAAAAGAAGGCCACCCACATCGCAAGAAGCAAAAAGCTCAAAAACTTTCGAATGTGAACTCATTGACAGAAGACGATGTGGAGGAGCTCATAGCAGTTGTTGCTAAAGTCGCATAAGATAGCCTTACTAGCTTAAAGATGTAGCAAGCCAGCATAGTTGAGCAAGTGGGGGGCCATATGAATAAGTTGATCGAAGCAATCAACAAGGTCAAAGCCATTGTTGAGGCTGAGATGTATGGCATCAAACCCAATGTCCAAGTAGTCCCACCACAATTAGTGTCGCCCATCAAAGTAACAATCCATACAAGCGCACTAGAAACTAAAACAGGCCTGAGTGCATTTGAAAATGTTGTGACCCAGTTTGCAACACTCCAGCTAGACTTCTCGAAGCTGCCCCTGAGCGAGGTCTACGAAGTACAGCAGGCAGCCCAATGAAAATGTGGCTAAGAGAGAATGTTGTTACCTATCAGGAAACAAAATACAAAAAGAAAGAAAAGGCATGCAAGGCCCTACTGAAGGAAAAACAACAAGAACTTCAAGGGCGCGTCAACCTTCTTGCCAAGTGGGAATGGGAAATACTAGCGCATGAGAAAAACTGCCTCACGCTAGCGGACACCATCAAGAGTGCCATTGCAGAATTCCCACCTGAAGCAGGCCAAAAGGATGAGGACTCTGCGGCGAAGGAAATCAGGCTAGAAAATATCATACAAGATCTTTGACAGCAGGTGCAAGAACTACAATCCATACAGGTGCTAAGCACACCTCCTGAGACCCTCGAAGAGTGAAGAAAAGTAGCATCTGAGGCTGCTGTAAAAATAAAAAAAGGAGAAATAGCGTGCGCTAAGGCACTAGAAGACATTTCCATGGTATGGGAAGCTCTTATGGAGGATACAACTATTGAAAACATAAGGGAGAACAAGCACGCAGTTGAATAGAAAATCACCACTGAGAAAGCAGGCATGAAGAATACGGCCTTCCAAGAGAAGATGGCCAAGATGACTGAAATTAAGCAGCTGCAGCAGGAGGTCCAGGCTCTTCAAGGTAGAGAGCAAGCTAGGGAAGCAGAAGTTGAAGTGCACCAGTCAGAAGCAGTGCACATCATCCGCGTTATGTAACAACTGAAGGAAAAAATTGAGACTATCGCACAGTCAGCAGATGCAGGTCCGTCGAAACATATTAGTACCGACCAAGTAGAGCAATTGGTTGTGCATACAGAAGAGGTATCAAATGAAGTTGCGGGGGTGCAACGGATCGTGAAATAATTTCAGGACAAGGTTGGTCCTGCAGTGCAATCAGCACCGGAGTTATAAAATTTTGCAGAAAGAACAATAAGTTTTGCAACTGAAAATTTTGAGGACAAGTCCATTTTTGCTTAGTGGCTCGGGATGAGCCACATGTGAGTGTTGGGGGCCTGTTGGGTTAGGAAAGGAGCGCAAGAAAGAAGTTCGCGCGCAAGCAAAGGTATGTCATGTGCGGGATAGGAAGGAAGGAAGGTCATGAAGGAAGCAAAGGGACTAGTGCAGGCGGAATAAAGATGCACGCGACAGAGGAAAGGCAGGCATACAGGTGATAACAGTCGGAAAGAGAGAGGTAAAGATCATGGCCGTTAAATACTGCGTAAGCCTGCAGCCATGAACGTATGGGAGAATATTTGTAAGTTAGGCTGATAGTGCCTTGTGTCAGTCCATGACAACCTGTCCTGGTGGCTGATCACAACCTGTAACTAATAAACAGTATGTAGTCGACCCTACGTGGTCTGATATAAGATATAAATAAGAAGAACCCGTTCTGTATAAGGGTTGTCAATTTTGTCATTATTTGGGGCTTATTAGTTGGTCGTTGGTTGTCCAGAGCTAAGGGCGCCATTTTTGCTGTATTTTGAGTTAGACTAGAAGAAGAGAAGATTCAGAGAAGAGTCTAGTAGTAGTAGAAGGTTGTTGGGCTGTGAATCTTGCATCTGTGTGCGCAGACCGCTAGGAGTAGAAGGAATTTGCAGTTGAGTGCACAGAAGGTAGATAGAAGAGTAGATCCATGTGGTGTGTGGGTCAGTAGGAGTAGATAGAAGAATAAACCAGAGAGCATCAGAGCAAGAATTCTGAGTCATAAAGACATATCATAAGATCAGTCTGTAAGTCGCAAACTGCAAGGTGCTATATCCATTTCTCATGCCAGATGAAGAGCACCTTGGTGGTTTTTCCTACAAGGGTTTCCATGTTCTTAAGTGTGTTTAAATGGTTGATTGATGTTGTACATGTTGATGTGAATGGTTGTTATTTGCTTACTATATGATGATGAGCTATTGTTGAATGCCTGGTACCATATTGTTAACTAGTGAATGAATAGCTGCTAAAGAATTGTTGGAATGAACAAGCAAGCTGTAGCCAATTCCTTAAGTTGAAGTATAAGTCGCAAGTGACTTGTTAGTTGAAAGGATCAGCTGCATCGCAAAATTTGCACTAGTTGTTAAGGTTAAAGACCAGGTCATGTTAAGCGCGCTGACATACAGTTGTGCTCAGTCGCGCAAGAACCATCCAACTGTCTAATTTTCCCCCGTCGAGCACCTTGGTTGTGCGCCAAGGGACTATAATCCCTCACCAACTGCGGAAACATGGTTATGGCAGTTACCCATTAGATATCTCGGGTGATACTGCGCCTGCCTCGCAGGTGTTGCCGATGGAGTTACTCTATTGGGCCGATGTCTTGTGGTTTATTCTTGGTATTGTGGTGATGTTGAACCGTGGTTCGAGACAGAAAGGTGAACGAATACAACAAAGATGATCCTTTATCAGTCCAAAAACCATCCATTCATCCATATAAACTTCCAAAAACTTATGAATAAAATCCTTGAAAGCAACGACAACAATCCTGGAGAATATTGCAGGTGTATTCTTCAGTCCAAATGGAATCATAGTGTACTGAAAACATCCCCTTTCAATAACCAAATTTGTCTTACGGTGATCCTCTTTTGTGATCTTAATTTGGTGATAGACAAAAAATCCATCTGTGAACGAATAAATTTCTTGACCGCCCACTCCTTCTACTACCTCGTCAGTAAATGGTGTCAAAAACAGATCATGTAGACATGCATCATTCAATTTACTGAGGTCAACACAAATCCAATCCTCACTTGTCTTCTTATCTTGCACAACCATGGGACTGATCCATTATGATTCCTCAACCAGTTCTATTATCCCATTATACAACATTCTGTCGCGTTCATCCTTTGTTAGCTGGAATATTTCACCTCCTGTAGACAACAAGGTGTTCCACTGGTCTGAATGGTTCAGATCCAGAACAAATAGAGGAAATAGGTTGAAGACTCTCCCTAGACGCTGTAGATATTTGGAATACAAGGCTTTGACAGTTCACCTGTGTACCTGCAAAAAATCTCAACACGAAATGAATCAAAGCAACCAGAATATGATCTACTAATCTATGCTAGTGACTAAGGAATCTAGCAACATATATATGTGAAATCACAACAACAACATCATATGTGGGACATAAATCAACTTGCATTAGAAATATGAAGAAGTTTACAACCAAGCCTTAGTGTTGACATGCATCTGCATGAAACCAACTCTTCATCCCCAAAAGCTCTGACTCTAGTTCCATATGCTCTCTCCAAATGATCTTGGGCCAAGAATCAATCCAACAACATAACAATACCTTCAATGTTCTCCCCTCAACCATGGCTATGAGCTCATATTTATAGGGCTTTAATGGATAGAGATGGTTGAGAAATTAGTGGGTGAGGTGGCCTCTAAGATCCTAGGATGAGGGATCTTGAGCTCAACCAACCCACAACAGTAGGGATAAGGTAGTACACGAGGCTTATCATCTAGAAGCCTCGAGAAACTTCTCTTTTTCCCTTTTTACCTAGGGTACTGCACTTCTCCTTCTATGACAGAGCGGTTCTAGTAATAACCACCTATGGACCAAGGGAAATGGGTGGTGGCACCGCTTGTGGACAATCGATGAAAGGTGGTGCGAGCAGGGGTACCTCTCTTGGATAAAGGGGCATGCACGGTGCTCGGAATTTGTATGACAGATTGATAAAAAACCATTTGGTTTCCACTCCGGAAGCTAGGATTTAGGGCAAGTAGGTATGTCAAATGTCTTATCACATGATGGTGACAGGATTTTGGTATAACAGGATTCCCCCCAAAGCATGAGTCTTAGAGTGATACGATAAATGAGAGCTTTGAGAACAAGTTGTCGCCAGGAGATGAAAATGTCGGCTCGATTGGAGTATGCAGTCAAGTAGGCATCTATAGTACATCAGTATGTTGACTCATAGACACAAGTAACCAAACTCGTAGCTGCAGACCAATACAAGGCAGATCCATGAGTGGAATAAACAAGCATGGCTACTAGAATACAACGTAGATCCATGTGATAGAGGACTCAAACTTGGACATAGCTACCAGACATACAACGTAGATCTATGTCATACAGATACAAATTTGAGCATAGCCATGACCATACAAATGTGGATCCATGCTAGATATACAAAACTCCATCGCAACCTGGGGAAAAAGCAATGAATGCTTTTAAACAAATGCCTAGGGTCTTCGTCTCGTCTTCCACAAAGTACGATTCAATCCATGTGATTACAATGATCTGAAGTCAAACATGGTAGAAACCACTTGATTACCGGCCAATGATGGGAACCGTTAACAAGTGCAAGGGAGATCACCATTAATGTCAATGATTCCCAAGGTACCCTAGTACAATCTATTGAGTGCGAATAGATGTCTTGATGTCGAACACCCAGTCGATTCTATCGATCAAAGGTCAATGATGTGAACCTATGTCGAGAGCGAGAGAATCTGTCATTAAGGCATACAGATCTCAAGGTACTAAATATTGTTTCTAAGACTATTTCCCAGATGATGAGCTGATTTCGACGGGAATAGTCTCATCGAAGGAGGGCCATGATGAGCCCCACATCGACGACACGAAACTCAGAATATAGTTCTGGAATGATGTGAATGTAGTAACCATATGACTGCCTCAAAGATATTGACACAAAGACTGTGTAGACTACAGAGGTAAAACTTCTCCAGATCTCCTTTGAACATCGGGTGGCACAACAAAATGACTTGGCAGCATGACTAGACAGGGCAGATACACAATGCGATAGTGGACAATGCATTCTTTTGAAAGACTCAAAGGATTGACATGACTCATGAAAGTGGATCGTCACAGAGAACAACTGAATACCCAATTGACTGACATGATTGTGCAAACAAGTGCCATGTTCAAAGGTAACGAAAAACAACTGCCATTATTTACAAAATGATTCCCTTCCCATTTTCCCCATCATGATCGATGAGTGCCTCTTTTCGGTTTTACGAGTTCAAAGAGGGTAACAAACACTCAATATAGCTTGTCAAAAGACAAGTCCAGTCTCATATGTTTTACGAACCTGAGAGAGGAGGGGTTCCTTCCCAAAACGGGTCTCTCAATGTTTAATTTAACGAGTCCACTGAAAGAAAACTCGGTATCGTTCATGTTTAGAGAGTCTGAACGAATACAGAAGAAAACTCCATGGGGGTCCTTTTTCATATGATTTAGTCTCTAAGGCCCGAAAAAGTGTAAAATCATACCTTAGAGAACTCTTCCAGTCATGATTGGCTGGAGTGTTCCTTTCTCGTAAATAGTCCTATCTGAACCGAGAAAGAGATAACCTGCCGTCAGATGGACGACTCTTCAAATACTTTAATGAGCGTGAATAAGACAAGATCGGTCGACAATCTTTTCATATTTAGGGAGCCTGAAAAGGGTTTAAAGAGAACTCCATTATCCTTTTTCATGTTTGAATCCAGAGCACAAAAAAGTAATAAACTAAGCTCAAATCAAATTTCATGTTTTAACTAGAGCACGAAAAATGAAAAGTAAGCTCAACACCATCTTAGTGTTTTTAACGAGCTCTAAGATCAGTTGAAAGAATGCTCGAAGATTGGTTTCATTTTTATGCAAGCTTGAAACCAATGGGTAAACTATGCTTGAAAAATCCCATTAACATGATATACAGAGGTTGGAATCTTTCCCCCAGCATGATTTCTAGCAAATCTTACCCCTAGCATGGTTGCTAGCGGCTCGACATGCCCCCAAGCTTCGTTTCATTTAACGCTGATTATTCTTCCATACCCAAACTAAAAACCTGGTTACTAATGTGAAAATGTTCACTAGGGGGGTAGGAAGAATGAGAATCAGGCAGGTGAAAAGAAGGTTCAAGTTCTAACACTAAAGTGAAAACTCGACTCAAGGGAAGGGGATCTATTTCATTTTTACGCAAGCTTGAAACAGAAGGTGACTATGCTTGGAACATGGTTTCATTTTTATGCAAGATTGAAACCAAAAGGTAAACTATGCTTAAGGAGATCCATTTCATTTTTTAACGAGCTTGACATAGAATGGGAACTTTGCTCAAGGAAAACTGACATGATGGTCAGAACCTGACATGATGGTCAGGTGCTATTTCATTTTTTAACGAGCTTGACATAGAATGGGAACTTTGCTCAGAACATGGTTTCATTTTTATGCAAGCTTGAAACCAAAAGCATAAACTATGCTTAAGGAGTGGTTTTACTTTTTAACGAGCTTGAAACCACAGGGTAAACTATGCTCTAAACATGGTTTCATTTTTATGCAAGCTTGAAACCAAAAGCATAAACTATGCTTAAGGAGTGGTTTTATTTTTTAACGAGCTTGAAACCAAAAGCGTAAACTATGCTCTAGACATGGTTTCATTTTTATGCAAGCTTGAAACCAAAAGCGTAAACTATGCTTAAGGAAAACTGACATGATGGTCAAAACATGGTTTCATTTTTATGCAAGCTTGAAACCAAAAGTGTAAACTATGCTTAGGGAGTGGTTTTATTTTTTAACGAGCTTGAAACCAAAAGTAAACTATGCTCTCCAACTTGCTCCTATCCAACATGATATCCAGAGGTTGGTAGGTTTCCCCCATTTCATAAAATCTAGCAACTTAACTCCAGTATGAAGTCCATAGACTAGAGCCATGCCCCCAATTTTACCTATGATGGGAAGAAGTTAACTAGAATAAGGGGAAGGAACCACAAGAACATGTGGCACATTCAGGGTAGTATGATTACTAGGAGTAATGCGATGGTCAGGTGTAACAAAAGAAAGCTGATAAATGGTCACAATATTCCCATCATGGGGAAAATGCATAACTCTAAAGAGTGTGGACACTACGGATTTCATGGCATAAACATAATCACGTCCAAGGAGCAGATTAAAATCTAAAGGACCTTGGACCACCATAACATCAATACAGACAGTTTTCTCTCCTAATGTAATAGGAAAACAAGGAAGGGTCCCTAAAGGTGTAGTAGGCCTGCTATTAAAAGCCAATATCTGATCGGTGGCTGGCACAAGTTGAGGAGAACCTAAATCTTGCCAAACAGTTGAGGATAGAATACTAACAGAAGCCCCTTCGTCAACAATAGTGCGAAGTATCTGCCTAGCAGTAACATTCACAACTATCTGGAAAGGAACACTCGAATGAAGATGAGACTCTGTTAGGTTACTCCAGTCAAAGGAAATAACCTCACTACTCGGAGAGGGTTCTGTCGAAACAGACAAAATTTCCTCTTGTCGAGAACAATCAGAACGAAGCATAAAAACTTCAGTAGGTTTTGGTTCATTCTCTATTGGAAGAGAAGAACAAGACGAAGATTTGGTCAAAGAGACTACTTCAGTCTTAACACTCTCTAATGAAAGAGCGGGATCGGGTGGAAATGACACCGACTCGACCACTTTAACTTCACTCTCCAAAGGAAGAGTGGGATCAACCATAGATAAATCCGAATCGACCACTTGGTCAACCAACGAGGAATTGAGGGATAACTTACTATCACTTGTTGGAATCACCTATTGATGATCAGTAATATTTTCCAACCAATGTGAAGCTTCATCCATGCTTGGACAAAGAAAAGTACGATGCATAGCCTTGCATATCAAACAAGGATACAAGACTTTACCCTTACGACCTTTTACCAATGGGTCACTGGTTGAGGGAGTATCATCAACATGATGATCATAGGTTGATGACACAGATGGTTTGGACCTTTTGGACCACTCTTCTTGTACATGGGAGAGACCGGGACACTCCTTAAGAAGGTGGTACCCCTTTCAAAGCTTACAAGGGAACTTGGGTTTTTCGAGTGTTCTCTTAGAATGAGCACCATCAAGGGTAGATAGTTGCTGCTTTTTCTCTTTCTTATCCTTCTTGTTTTTACTCTTCCCTTTCTTCTTCTTCTTATCCACATGACTACTAACTGTATAGCTTTGGTCAAGTGAAGAAGAAGAAAGAGCTGAAGCCACAACCGGCGAAGAAGGAGCAGGATTAGGTTGAGGTCGATCCTCTCCCAGAGGAGAGGTGACATTTGAGACATTAGGTGTAACAGGAATTACCGGATTAAACAGCCAGACCAGTAATCCTATAGCTAACCCAGGAAGATTCAGAGTGGAAATAAAGGGAGGACCAATACCTTCACTTGGAGGGAATACAAAAGGTACACCTTGGAAAGGGACCTCTTGAGTGGTAGTCCCAGATTGGGATGCCATCTCTAAACTCTCTAATAACCCCCTAACTACCACGCACAAGCAAGTACTACTCAAACTAAAAGCAACAAGCAAACATGTGAAAGGAGTGGATAAGAGTTAGGAATCTCATAGGACAGGCCAAAAGGATAACTCAAATGGTTTGAGGATTCCTAAAAGGGTCTCCCGATATACTCAAGGTACAAGGGAGCTCAAATCAGTAGTAGTGCTATCTAATGCATAAACGTTCACAAGGGGCCTTCCTATATACAATCGAGTACGTGAAGTACCTTTCTATATACCTCAAGGGTATGTGAAAGGCTGTTCGATATACCGACGGTACATGGAAGAACCGTGCGAGTCCCGAGATGTAATGCAGACAAGTAATGACAGCTCCTACATTTAACGATGCCCAAACACGTCTCTAACTTATCACTCAAATTGCTAAAATTTTTAACCTAGTACTACCGTTAATTTTGAAACAGACAAGGAAACGAAGAACCAATCTTTCCTACCAAGCATTGAAAAAATCAGCATGAAAAAGGAAACAAGAATCACCCCAAGCAAAGAAAGACTCAAAACAACATGGATCACTCATGCATTCCAAGTCCAAAACAAACCAAAGCCTACACATGAAAATGAAATGTATATTTCCAATTCCAATGAATAATATCTATAGAAAGGAGCAAGAGGTCTCAAGCAAAGAAAGGAATGTAAACTCGAATGAAAGAAACATAAAATCTCTTTGAATGCAAAGGGAATATAACAATCAAAGCGACTGCAGAATACACAATTCATGGCCCCTCCTGTGAGGGAGCATTTTTTTTCAAAAGTACACTTCATTTTCATCAAAAAGTAAGCTAAAAACACACACAAAATCAAAATACAGAGTCTGGAACAGGGCCTACCTGGCACCGCATAGATGAAGCTGCTGACAGACGGTTTTGAGGTAGAACCGCTCCTTGCCCACTGGATTCAGGCGGTGGCACCGTGTATTGCTAACTTGACTCAAGCAGTGGCACCGCTCCTTGCCAAAGGAACATGTGTGGTTCCCTGTA
The DNA here is from genome assembly GCA_001517045.1 of Pseudotsuga menziesii. NCBI lineage: Eukaryota > Viridiplantae > Streptophyta > Pinopsida > Pinales > Pinaceae > Pseudotsuga > Pseudotsuga menziesii. The sequence continues at coordinate 1,106,953 of LPNX011131209.1, read as the reverse complement.
TAAATCCAAAACACAAGGAGAATGAAAGACCAATTTAGAAAAAGGCTAGATCAAGGCAAATACTATTGAATTGAGTATGGAAACAGAGCATAAAAGACCGAAATGACTCAGATCTGAACAGATCTGGAGGTTTCAAACCCAAATGAAGTAAGTCGGAAAGTAGATCTGACTGAAGAGAGTTGAAGAAGGAGCCTGGATTCGACCAAGAATTGTAGACCGAGGAAGATCAAAACAACTAATATGAAAATCCCCAGCAGAGTCGCCAGATTTGTTAGCTGGAATATTTCACCTCCTGCGGATAGCAAGGTGTTCCACTGGTCTGAATGGTTCAGATCTAGAACAAATAGAGGACAGAGGTTGAAGAATCTCCCTAGATGATGTAGATATTTGGAATACAAGGCTTTGACAGTTCACCTGTGTACCTGCAAAAAATATCAACATGAAATGAATCAAAGCAACTAGAATATGATCTACTAATCTATGCTAGCGACTAAGAAATCTAGCAACATATATATGCTAAATCACAACAACAACATCATATGTGGGACAGAAATCAACTTGCATTAGAAATATGAAGAAGTTTACAACCAAGCCTTAGTGTTGACATGCATCTCCATGAAACCAGCTCTTCATCCCCAAAAGCTCCGACTCTAGCTCTTTATGCTCTCTCCAAATGATCTTAGGCCAAGAATCAATCCAACAGCATAACAATACCTTCAATGTTCTCCCCTCAACCGTGGCTATGAGCTCATATTTATAGGGCCTTAATGGATAGAGATGGTTGAGAAATTAGTGGGTGAGGTGGCCTCTAAGATCCTAGGATGAGGGATCTCGAGCTCAACCAACCCACAATAGTAGGGATAAGGCAGTACATGAGGCTTATCATCTAGAAGCCTCAAGAAAATTATCTTTTTCCCTTTTTACCCATGGTACCTCGCTTCTCCTTCTATGACAGAGTGGTTCTGGTAATAACTGCCTATGGACCAAGGGAAATTGGCGGTGGCACTACTTTTGGACAATCGATGAAAGGCAGTGTGAGCAGGGGTACCTCTCCTGGATAAAGGGGCATGCGTGGTTATGGGAATTTGTATGACAGATTGATAAAAAACCATTTAGTTTCCACTCCAGAAGCTGGGATTCAGGGCAAGTAGGTATGTCAAATGTCTTATCACATGATGGTGACAGGATTTTGGTATAACATCCTTGAGCCTCTCCTTGAATCATGGATTCAGGCGATACGACTGCTACTTCACTGACTTTGCATCTGTCTTCAGTGGGATCTTCATATCTCCCAAATCTCCCAATATCCCCTTCATCTTAGAAAATTTTGTAGGAAAAAAATATTGCAAATCATGCAACATATCTGTAATATTCACCATTGTCTCTTCATCCCAGTAGTACCCAACATTCACTAACTTCATTTGCTCCTCTATCCCAATGTTGACCTTCTGAATATCAATGTTTGATTCATTGGACCCGTCAGTACGTTAGGTTCCGCAACATCTCGACTTCCTTCTATATTTGGAATATTTATGTTCCTAGGATCATCCCCATCATCAGGCCCTCCTGTCACATTGTAGCACTCCATCATTGACTACATCATATGTGTTTCATGTGTGTCCACCGAATATGTGACTGGAACTACCATCAGAACAACGTCGCGGATATGCTGCAGTGCACTATGAATGGCTGGATTCGTATCAACAAAACTGAAGGTGTGATTGAAGAAAATCGACAACTCTTCCTAGGTAGTGATCTCTCTGCGCAACTCAGCTGATAGATACCATAGTCGTGGCATTTCATCCAATGTGTGGACAAAAGCATGTACCCACTCATCATTTGGTCATGATACCCACATGGTCTAACATGCAAGCATATGAGATCTAGGATCATTCCACCCATCATACCTCTCTATGTGGTACTTTTCTGCTTCGCCAAAGTGAACTGTTATCAACCTGCGACACTAGGACCACCCGCTGATCGACTTCTTATGTGTCGCCCACCAACGTGGTGGGGTAGCCTTCAACGTTTATCCAATGCCAACAATATCTCTGGTTTTGACACCTTCTCCTCAAATTCATCTAGAAACTCAGACAACTCAGGAAATCCTTCATATACTTGTAATTCAACAATCTCGGTTGTGACTCAACACAATGACTAAGTAATCAAGCCACACTTCTGAATCGACACCTCATGCATTCGATTCTGCCAGTTCTCTAGAGCATCATGAGAGTCCGAAGATGTAGAGCTAGAGCTACACCAACCTAGCTCACCATCGATAGTAGGATGGATGTAATCCTATGAGATGTTGTATGTGTAATCCCATCCTCCTACAGCTTCTTCCTTAATCGGTTCAACATATCTTCTTCCTTCATTTGGGTCCATCGGAGCTATGACACCGATGTCACGGTTTTCAAAGATCATCACGTGCTTCTTGAAATTAATCACTACTAAGATGTCATTGTCCCATCCAATCCCAAGCAGTGCGGGATATGAGTTGCTGCCATCAACAACTTCAATAAAATCAAAATCAACATAAGTCTTCATCCCTTCAACTTCCACTATGAGACATGGAACTCCCCCAATGGGTGTTACTCTGGCCTGGCTAGCCAGTCGCAACTACACAGGGTACCAAACCAACTGTGGTTTCCTCATTTTCTCCCATGTCTGCATTGTTAGAATGTTGACGTCCGAGCCTAGATCCAAGATGACTGAATCTACGTCTAATCCCCAATATGAATATTCATTCTCATTGCTTTCCCCAACTTTTTCTTGTGTAAATATTTCACTCTGCACTCCTTCTATCCCTTCTTCGGTCGATGCAACAAATTTGCAATCTTAGCGAGTGCATCAGGATCTTTTTCCAGTGACAAACAACTTTCAAAGAAGTTTTGCAAGGTACCATGCTGTCACGATGGTCCTGCTACCAAATTTGAATCAAAAGTAGGCGGCATTACATAAACAAAAAACTTACACGGATCTCTTCTTATCACATCACACACTTCAAAGAATATGTCCCTCTTAGTGTCGACATCAAACTGCACTCTCTTCTTTCCAGCCAACCGAATTTGTCACATCCCCTCCCCTCATCTCGACGATGGAGAGGATGTGACCTACACTACTGTTGTTGTCAAATAGGAAATCTAGCCCCATGGACATCATATAAAATGCATTGAACACAAAATACATACACAAATGCGTAATAATGTAAATACATAGTGGAGGAAACAACATTCATTCAAGCATTCAACATGTTCATAATTCATAAGACAAGCAAATACAGTTGCAGAGATTAAATACATAAGAAAACACTTATCTTGAGAAGAATCTTCCCCGCAACTATCTATGTCGCTGCAACGTTCTACCCAACCATAGGCCAGTGTTCTCATAAATATCTCAGCATCAATCCCACCCCCGAGATGGGCATGATTTCCACAAGGAACTAGGGAACAACATGCTTACACACAACAAGACCATACATGCACAGTCAAGCCAACACACAGTTGGGGTTTCAAAAATTATCCAGCCCAACCAATAAACAATTGGGTTTCATGGGTTACTAAGGAAACAATCCAATAACACATGGGTTCCTTGGGCTTACTCGTCCAAGCCAACCCTCACATCCAAACACAGCCAAACCATTTAGCAAATGGGTTTCAGTGTCGACATCGAACCGCACTCTCTTCTTTCTAGCCAACCGAATTTGTCACGTCCCCTCCCCTCATCTTGGCGATGGAGAGGACATGACCTACACTACTGCTATTGTCAAACGGGAACTCTATCCCCATGGACATCATATAAAATGCATTGAACAAAAAACACATACACAGATGTGTAATAATGTAAATACATAGTGGAGGCAACATCATTCATTCAAGCATTAACATGTTCATAATTCATAAGACAAGCAAATATAGTTGGAGAGATTAAATACACAAGAAAACACTTATATTGAGAAGAATCTTCCCCGCAACTAGCTATGTCACTGCAACGTTCCACCCAACCATAGGCCAGTGTTCTCATAAATATCTCAGCATCAATCCCACCCCCAAGATGGGCATGATTTCCACAAGGAACTAGGGAACAACATGCTTACACACAACAAGACCATACACACATAGTCAAGCCAACACACAGTTGGGTTTCAAAAATTATCTAGCCCAACCAATAAACAATTGGGTTTCATGGGTTACTAAGGAAACAAGCCAATAACACATGGGTTCCTTGGGCTTACTCATCCAAGCCAACCCTCACATCCAAACACAGCGAAACCATTTAGCAGATGGGTTTCTTGGACTTACCCAGCCAAGACAACACAAGGATGCACTTCGCAGCCAATACAAGTTCTGGATATGGACAAAAACATCCTGGGAAGCCAAAACAAGAATGGAAATAAGGGGAAACAACCCTTTGATAGCAAACTCAATTTCAGAGACGTTCATGGGCTCCGCGTGGGAAAAATTGACCTCTACAAACCCCCAGTTCGTGGATCTATCTTCCCAGCCACTGAACATAACCAAGAACGAGATTTCAGCTTGGAGAACAACGAGGAAAACACAAAAATTCGTGAGGGAAACACACAACAATATCCAGCTGCGTGAGGAAAGGGAAAACAACCTCTTACTTAAAACCCTAAATAGTGGTTCTCCTCTGCCCACTCATTGAACAATACCAAAACTGAATTTTCCCATCCGTGGAATGAGGAATCAACAGAAAAAAAAATCCAGGAGAGATCCCAACCACTAAGCATTACCAAAAAAAGACTTCCCAGCCATGGGAAAAAGAAGGAAACTGTTGTCCCTGTGAGGAAAATTCCTAGGATCTCCCAAAAATGCGTGAGGAAGAGGAGGGCGTGACTGCATAATGGGTTGGGAAAACATTTTGTGGGTGTTTACTTACCCCATAATCCAAACACGTTTTTCCAAAATGTGTGGTCTTGCCAATTCGAATTTGACCTCCATACCTTTCCCATCCCAAGGAAAATAACTTCCTCAACCAATTTCTGGTAGAAATAAATGATTGGCACAAAAAGTCAAAATGGGTAGTTGATAGTTTTATGGGTTTTACCTTTGACATTTGGCTCCTCCCCATTGGATCAAGGGTTTGAATGTCCCCCCCCTCTCTATTCCTTATGAAATCATACCCCCATCTGTTTCATGTTGCGGCGCATAGCTAGTTGTGGTATTTTTATTAATTTGCATTTTTACATGATGTCTCAAAACATATCGTGTCTGGCTAGCACATAAACCATCAACATCAATTTTAATTGCTGATACATAAGACACTAAATCGATGGTGGGGCCTTTGCCTTGAGCTCCACACCATGATCAAATAAAAATATTTACATCATGTGCAATTCAATACCATGGCGTTGAAACTGGGGCACACATTCCCCTCCCCCTTGGGGTCAAAACCGAGGTGTTACATTCCCCTCCCCCTTCAACAACATTGTCCTTAGTTCTTTACAAAAATTTAACAAAATGCTACATAGGAACCACTTTCCGTGCTGTGCAAAATTGAACCAAAAGCTTGGTGTGCCAATCGCATGGCATCCTCCAGCTCCCATGCAGCAATATCCGGACTGTGGTGCTTCCCCGTACCTTTACCTATCCAATGGCACGATTTGGAACTCCTCCTTGGTTCGACTTCATGGTTTTATTGCATACAAAATCCTCCAAGTACTTGATTGCAAGCTTCAACACACACTGCATGATATTTTTCTGGTTCTTGGAGAATCCTTCTCTTCATCTTGGAACATTTCCATTTTCTTTGGAAACCAACAATACCTATGCTCATGCCCCAAGAAATGAGTCGATTCTCGTGTTAGTATTCACAAAATTTTCCAAATTCATAGATGAATCACATGCACATGTATATTGACATAAAATCAACAAGAAGTTGTCAAGTGAACCAAATACTTATTTGCATAAGTATCTTCTTTTGGTTCCATAGGTATTTGACTTGGATTTATACAACCATGGCACTCACAACCCTGCCCCACCCCACACCTGGGTGTGCATTAAAAGGTAGCCAAGTTTTTGCAAGCCTCGAATCACTTGAAAATACCTCTCAACCGAGGTCTGACAGCTCCGTTCCAGAGCCTAAAACCTCCTCTAGGTCCTCACCAAGCTCAGGTGCTTCTGTTTTGAATAGCACAATGAATTAACTCACATGTCAGATTCATTCATATAGGATGCAATCTATAACAAGATTTTCAAAACCATGGTTGCATCATATGCTCATGTGTATTTATAGAAAATCAACAACAACAAAAGTTTGATAAGTAAACCAAATACTTATATGTATAGCATCTCTCAACTGAGATCTGGTCAGCCCCACTTCAGAGCCTAACACCTCCTTGGGTGCTCAATGGCATCTCTAGCTTAAGGGCCTAGCACCTCTTCTAGTGCTCACCAATGCTTAGGCACTTCCTTTATAGGAACCATAACAGATTAATTCACATGTTAGATTCAATTTTGCAGGATTCATTTCTTAATAAGATTTTCAAAATCTGAGTTGAATCATTATGCACATGTGTAATTACAGAAAATCAACTAGGATTTTCCAAGTAATTTAATACTTATCTTTGTAGCAGCTCTCAATTGAGATCTGGTAGCCCCGCTTCAGATCCCAACACCTCCTTGGGTGCTTAATGGCAGCTCTGACTTAAGGGACTAGCACCTCCTCCAAGTGCTCACCAATGCTCAAGCGCTTCCTTTCTAGACATCATAATACCTAGGGGTTATTCTCTTCACGGAGCCCCCACTCTCGTGACAGTCCCCTTACGACATGAATGTGTGCAGAAAGAAGTCTAACTAGATGTCTTACACCCTGGGCGTCCCTAGTGATGCATACCGATGCCTAGATGGCAAGGGGGAGAATCTATGTACCCAAGTACATCCTTCCAGAGGATCCATGTACCCCAAGTACATATTTTCATCGTCTCACCTGCGTTACATACAGGAATGCAGTTCACTTCATATGTCAACATAAAATTTCAATCATATATTTTCAAACCTATTCCAAACACATCCCTTCAAGAAGCTGTGTATCCAAGTACATCCTTTCGAGGAGCCATGTACACCCAGTACATATTTTCATCATCTCAGTGTCTCGCCTGCGTTACATACAAGCATGCAGTTCATATGAGATGTCATCATAAAAATTTCAATCATAGGTTTTCAAACCTATTCCAAACACATCCCTCCCAGAAGTTATGTATCCAAGTACATCCTTTCGAGGAGCCATGTACACCCAGGTCATATTTCCATCATCTCACCTACGTTACATACAAGAATGCAGTTCATATGAGATGTCATCATAAAAAATTTCAATCATAGTTTTTCAAACCTATTCCAAACACATCCCTCCGAGAAGCTATGTATCCTACACTACTACATTTCGACCAAAAATCCGACGGCCATATTGTCGGATTTTCGACACTTCCCTGTCGCATGTACGACACTATGATTTTTTTTTAAGCGTCGGTGGATTTGCGTTGGTTATCCGATATCTTTTCAATTTGTCGGTAAAGTTACACCTCAGTTTACCGTTGGTTAAATGTAAAGCGTCGGTTATCCGACATCTAATTCATAATAAACTTTAAACGTAAGCGTCGGTTAAGCGACAGTGGAGAAAACGTACGCGTCGGTTAAGCGACGGCATGGCCGTCGAAGAAAGCGACGGTATTGAATTTTTTTCAAAAAAAGTCACCTACAGGCCATCGCATAACTGACGGATATGAAACGTAAGCGTCGGTTAAGCGACAGTTATTGACGTCGGTTAAGCGACGGCTGTTAATTTTTTTTTAAAAATTACCGTCGCTTAAGCGACAGCTAT
>LPNX011131209.1:1075142-1098739 GCA_001517045.1 Pseudotsuga menziesii | reverse complement strand
TTGTCAAGTCCCTTTTGAAACAAGTCATCAGGGCTAACCTAGCCCAGAGCTTGCAATGACTCACTGAACCTCAACAAAAACCAAAATATAAAAGCCACAAGAGTTAGCTCAATCAAGCAATGCATCCAACCAAGGCATGCTGCCAACGGGGACGCTATTGTGGCTGGCATTTGAGCTTCCCTCCATCCCGATAGTCCAGGTAAGTGGGGGGGAATCTCACAATGTTTTCCTTGGAAAAATGAATGAACTATATAAATAACATATTGTGGCTTCCATAAAATCATTGACTATGATCATTGCCTACAGACAGCAATTAGATGACTAAAGATAGCAATTGTAGCAAATGTGTGGCCTCACATACAGAAAGCCAAAGTTAAATGTGCAAATCAATCATATTAGACTTACTACAATGCAAAGAAAGATCACCTGATCAATATGACCATACTAATGAAAACAAAAATTGTGTATCAAATTTATGCAAAAGATTTGACAATCATATCCCATGACCATCTACAGCCAAAATAGAAGTTAAAACTTAACTTAAAGAAGAATATTCTTTGTTCATCATCACATCGCAGCAGATACAAAAATATATAAAACAAGATAGATTTACGCAGAATATACATGTAGATCACCTTTTCTTTTTCTCTGTTGTTGTTTTTGTTTGTCTCACAGTGGATCTTCCTCTTATTGTAGAATTCCTCCCTAAATGATTCTGCCTCATCCATAATTTGATGCAACCTCTCCTTCTCACTTCTCTCCTTTTCTTCAAGTCGGATTGCATTTTGACTGCATGCCAAAAAAAAATCCACAAAAACGAGAGTATAGATTCAGAAGCAAATTTGTTTCAATTCAACATGTTACTAAAAACAGACTATGATAAAGAGAACCTATGATAAAGAGAACGGACTATGGAAATATCAAGTTGCAATATTTGCACGGAGTAGAGGGTCCATTGAGCACAGCTATCAGCATTCTATGTAGATCTCAGAATCCAGGTATATCAATTTAGGGATTAATTTAGGCTGAGTGCTTCACAAAAAAGATGAAATACCTGAATAAAAACACTATCGTTTATAGTCAACTGTTCTCTTTTCAATCCTGTTGGGACCCAGAAACACTTTTGCAAAATTAGGTGTGGCAAATGGGAAAACTTTCCACAATTCAGGTATTATCAATAAAGTATATTATAATTCCTTTGTTTAAGATTTAGTTAGCAGGGAACATCATAAGACAAAGATTCAATAACATTAGGAGGATACACAATGACAAATACTAGAAGGGCCTCAAAATATAGGCTCTATGATATTTTTGCGTGCTCCCACAGTTTGTGAGGATGCAAATTCAATTGGTAAAGCACTGAGGTGTTGATAGTAGATACTGCTACACCCAAATTGTTAAGACCTTTTAGTTTTCACCAAATGATTATTTGAATGATACCAAATCCCCAAAGATGAGATGTTCTCAAATAGAGAGATAAAGGTGTGGGAGATATTTGAGATAAATATCTTCCCTGATCATTCATTTGTTCCAAGGTAGGTAATAGATTTAAATATTCACATTTTACCACTTGCATAATAATGTAACCTGCAGAAAACCTAAGAGACCAAGTAATTATCATACTGAATATATCCATAACAAGCTAGAGTCAATCTAACATAAATTGATCAATTTTTAACAGTAACAGTTGTACGAAAGTAGGGTTTGTGCATATTCATAAAGACAATGGTGGAAACTTTGTTTAAAATGTTGCAGCATACATCTCTCACATCTTTATCTCATGCTTCATTACAATTTATAGCACCCCTGGGTGGTTACCATGGTTTAAACTTTAAACAACGACCCATAACCTCAACATCTAAATGTTAAGCTGGTTTGGTCAGTGGTCACATGTCACTAATATATAAAGTGACCCTTATTCAAATATTTAAGTCTGCTAAACATTGGAGTGTAAAACAGAAATAATACTCATCTTTTTCAACCATATAAATTGGTGGTCACGTGCCAATCAATGCTTCACACATGCTGTGGGATATGTTTTTGTTGTGAAAATTGAGTAAAGTCCTTCAGATATCTTCCCCGCCTCTTCATGTCTCTAGAACTATAAAAACTTATCTCTGACAACATTCTCCACAGAGGTTCCAAAGTATGGACATCCATTGTGTGCCCTAACCATCATTCCACTCTCCCATGGAAAAATATCCACAGATCACACATGTTTTTGCTACTTCTATTTATCAGTGAGCATCTCCATTGGGTGTCAAGTCCATAATGTGAGGTTTTCTCATTTGTAAGGAATCAGAAAGTATAGGCAAAGTTTATACTAGAAGAACATTGTTACAACCCTAGTAATGTAAAAAAGGCCTGAATCCCTGAAGATGACAGGTTTATGAGTCCATGAATAGCCTGGGATCCTTGACAGTATACTTCATGGGATAAATCAGATCATTCCAGGCAGCTTTACTAAGGGTTACAGAATTTCTGGGCACTGTTAAGGGTTTTGATGATGAATACACAGGTCATTTCCTCATGAACACCCCAGTGTTTTGAGTTGATTTGCCAGCTACAAACATCTTTGAAGACTATTTTCTTTTCCAAGATTACTGTACTTGCACAGACAGCAAATTACTGTTCCCTTTCTGATCCATTTGCAGTGACATGAAACTTATGATGAAGTTTTCCAACTCATTGTGAAATCATAACAGAGTTAGCACCTGGGTGTGTGGTTTGAACTTGGCGCTAATGTGGATTCTCAGAGTTTTGTTTCTATGTTTCCAGCAAAAGAATTTTAGAGGCCTATTTGTTAATCTGACAGCAAGCCATGTCATGAAAATCTCAGGGCAGGGTCCTCGTTGTTTTCTGGCCAGATCTGGAGAGAATGAACAGCACTGTGTTATTCTCACCTTAGGATGCTTTATGGTTAAAATTTGAGGATCAACTACACATGGAGAATGCTCAGATGTTACTTTCAAGATGCATATCGGCCCATTACATGAGGTGATCAAGATAGAAATCAATACCTAATGGAATCACTTCAGCAGGCTTTTCCAGAACTTGTTTTGGCAAGACTGTTTGCTTGCAGCAGCATCGAGGGTATTTTTCAAGACCTGGAGAGTAATTTCTGACCACAGTTTTTCCTAAAACACCCAGCCTATCAAACCTATGCATACGTTCACCTCCAAGTGGCAGTAAATTTCCAGTTTTGCCTAAAATAGCCAGCCTATCAATTCTAATGGAATCCTATTTGTAAGTTCTGAAAAGAATTAATGAGCTTTTCTCAAATTAACCCATGCCTGTTTGATTAACTAGAGGACATTTGTTATAGCCAAAGGAAAACATGCAAGTGTGGTTATGTACTAAGAAAAATAAGTTGTAATAAATCCCAAAGGCCACCATGAAATTCCCTTGGATATTACACTAAAATCATGCTTGAACATGATGTATAGCAGCTAAGTCAACTTCCAACGACCCTAAAATGAACAAAAGTTCATTTACTAACTGTTACACTATGTTATCTATCATCAAGACAAATGGCTTTTCATTCTTCAAATGCATTTGAAAAAATCAAAATGGCAGAGAATATTTTTTCTACCCTCAGCAATGTAAGTTGTCCTCCAGTGGAACTTAACAGCACACAATTGGTTTGCTGGTCTTTGCTAATTACCCCTTTATTGGGTATATAACATGCCACCCCTACTCAAAATGCTTTAGCCAGAATGCATGGCTGAAATGACCATCAGTGGCAATGATCTTTCCTGGATGTGCCAAAAGGCTTTGGACACAAGGCCACACTGGGGAGCAAGTAAATGCAGATCTTATTATGTTGATATCTAAAGGAACATGAAAGGAAACTGAGTGGTCAGCAGCCTATAACTTTGCTTAATGTGGCTACTTGAATCAAACATACAGCTGCCCAAAGTGTTCGACCTGAGCAAACAGGGTTTCTCAAAGGCCATTTCATCCTCGATAATTTTATTACTCCTAGGCAAGTCTTGACTGGGAAAAGGAAGCCTAGTCAAAAGGTCGTTATCTAAGGTTGGTTTTCACAAGGCATAAAACAAAATTTAGTGGGATTCCATCATCAATATGCTCTAATGGATGGATTCTTGAAGTTTTCTTTACTGAAGCAGTCACAACCATTTCTTCAAATGCCTCTACTAGTTTGTGCCAATGGACAGCTATCAGCAACATCTCTGCTTCATCATTCCCATCAGATGGGAGTTTCCTCTGGCCCCTTGTTTGTATGTTATTACAGTCGATGCTCTAGGATATCTTCTTGGAGTTGCTGAGTTTTGGAACAAATTTGGGGAACTCACTTCTTGCTGATGAGCAATTACTTAACATCCATTTTGCTGATGACTCAGCTCTCACTCCAAACATATCTTGTAACTCTGTTAAAGGTACAAAGCAATTTGTTGCCTTGACATTTTTGCAGAAGCTGCTAGAGCTATTGTGAGAGAGGAAAGTATGGGCATTCATCATAGAGCAAGAAGGATTTCAAGGAACTGTTCCAATGGAGCTACGTAGAAACTCAACCATCTTTTCGCTACCACCTCCAAGGAAATGTACACATAGTAAGAAGGGAAAAATGTTAAACCAAGCTCAAGTGACTGGAGTTGAAAAACTATTCCATCTGCCAATGGTCTGCAGTTTGATGTGTGAAAGCAGTGGAAATTGTAAGAAATGAACTCATCCCAGCCACTCCACCAAATTATTCTGAACTATTGGACAAACCTACATCATTAAGGAAAATGAAAAGAATAGAAAAATATCAATCTACATCTCAGTTTTACATTCACTTTACTAATGCTCCTGATGGTCCTACTAATCATAAGAATTTCTAGATATAAACTGGAAGCAAAAAAAAATAATAATAAATTTCATTCTATGCAACTGAAATGCTATCCTTTGTAGCCATTTTCCCATAACATTTCCAAATTTATGCTGAACTATTGGACAAAGTACTTTGTTTGAAAAAAACAAGACGAAAAGAAAAATATCATCTACATCTCAGTTCCATCATATTCACTTTACCACCGATGCTCCTGATGGTTCTAACGAATGAGAAGAATTCCCAGATATAAATTGGAAGCAAACAGTAACATACAGTTTCATTCTATGTAACTAAAATGCCATTTTTGCAGCCATTCCCATTGCATTCCGTGTATGGAAACTGCATGAAATGTCTGGGAAGAGTTTGCGAATTTTTTTCTCGTAAGTTCCAGAAACAGAATTTATGTTTCTGTACTGTTTTAATGTTTTTACTCTTTATTTTTAAAGCAACCAATCTGTACTATTTCAAAAAAATTGTTATTCTTATAGTTCTATGTCAAACAAGCTAATATGTGATGCATTATTGCAGCTTTTCATTTACATATAAATTATTGTGCTATGTCATTTCCCAGTTTCCTGTAAATTTGAAAGTGGCAATTTTTTAAACCTGTACCATTTCCCAAAGCTGTATGCATGTCTTGGTTCCAGGTGGCAATTGATTTCATGACATGAATTGGCAATGTTTTGCTGTTGAAAGGTTGTGTTTGTCTAATGAACAGTAGAATTTAAAAGAGTATGGATGGTAGATGTCCACTCCTCCCAGCCCAAACTGCCTTGCACTAATGTTGTACCACAACTTAATTCTAAAGACTCAAGAGTTAAACCAATCCAACACTGCAGAGATAACACCACAGTTCATGGTTTACCATATGGCAGATGACACAGTGACTCACATTTTGACTGGCATTATATCGAATGACGGAACACACTCATATGCCGAAGCACTTTGTCCAGTTAAAAAGCATCTGATACTGGCCGACAGGGTGGTAGTTCACTGGTGAGGTCAACGGAATGTTAAGCCGTCCACAGTGGTATCATTCCTCTTCATGCTCCCAATATTTTCCTATCTGATTTGTTGGAGACTTGGAGAAGGGTCATTTCAGTGAAAGGAGGAAAGCAGGCTTCAGGAAAGATTATCAGACTACTGAGCACATCTTCACTCTCCAAACTATCATTGATGAAGATAGGCAGCAGTCTTATAAGGTCTATTGTTGTTTTGTTGACTTCAAGAAGGGATTTGACTCCATCCCCAGGCAATGGTTGCCTGAGAGCTCTTTGTGACATTGGTGTTTCCAAGACTTGTCACTGCTATTATAACACTATGAGACAGTAATTGGCCCTTTACAAAACATGCATGATCTCTTTGGATTTATCTAGAGTGCTATTGAAGTCAAGCAGGTGTGCCCCTCCCCCCCCCTACCCTCGACTTTATTCAAGGTTTTTATTGATGAGGTTGAAGAGTTCCTTGAGAAAAGGGACCTTCCAGAATACAGCTCCCTTGTACACATTGTACTCATATTCTTGCTTCTCTTCATAAGAGATGTAGTCCTTATAGCATCCTCTCTTGAGGGGGTCGTATACATAGTTAAAGGCCCTTGCAAGTTTTGTAATTGTCGACAGCTTGTGGTTAACATTAGTAAGACTAAGGTCATGGTCTTCAATACTACAAAAGATGCAATATCTAGGCTTCTTTTCTTCTTTAGTGGGACCCTTGAGGCCACCATTGCTTACAATTATTTAGGTGTTAAATTTACAGGTTCCACTTGTAATCTGAGATTAGTAAAAACTATTTGCATCTATGTACAGGTTACACATCCCTAGCAATACTTGAGTGTCATTGTTTCCAGATCCCAGTTTAGGGCATTCTGTCCAAGATGCATGTCTTTGACACATTCATTAAACCCACTGCTCTCTATGGCTTGGAGGTTTAAGAACCCAACCTTAGGTCAGATGGTTGGGCTTGTGTTCAGAGAATCCATATCATTATACTCCAAATTATAATCTCACCATAAGTGTACTACTCCCATTGCATTGTCAAGGCTAAATTCGTGGTCCGCACCCTTTGAATAAACCTTCCCTAGCATAATTTTTCTTTGGGATGTTAGCATGCTTTACTAAATTGTGGTAGTTCTAGAGGACCCTGATCCTATACAATTTTGGGGTGCCTAAATCTAATCTACACCATGGTATTGTCAATTTGCAATCCTTATCATTCTATCATAAGAAAAAATATTTCTTTCGTCAGGGAACAAAGCAAAGATGGCTTTTGCCATATTTGTAATTTCCTACGAGACAATGGTTTTTCTTTAACCTACATTTTTTATATTTTTGGACATTCAGAACCCTAGGTGCATATTGATCAACTGCATACTTTAAAAATACCCACCTGAGGTGCAGATTGACTCAGCTCAGTGAGAACAAGGATTGAATTGGCTTGTTGACACTGAATAGATCGGCTCACTATATGACTTGGCCAAGTGGTCAACCCCTAATTTGCTGACTCAACCAAGTCAGTGTCAAGAACTTTTTAGTGTCTGACATGATCCCGATTTCAAAAAAGAGATATATTAAAGAAAAAGAGAAAAAGAAAATCTAACCCTATCTTACCACTCCAAAAACCTCCCTCACTTCATTTATTAGTGATTGTTTACATGTGTATTGCGAAGGTTTTGGATTTGTCAAGTGTTATGCTCTTTGGTAGCTATCGCAGTTATTGAGGGGTCTTTAGCAGAGTATGATTTGGCTTGTGGTGACATCCCACTTTTTGGCCAAATGGCCCAATATGTCATTACTGTCTGTATTAATGGGTAGAGAAAGCATTTTCTAAAATTAATGTATTTAAAAATAAAAATAAAAATCTACTAGCAATCCCCTCAGGTGATTTGAAAGGGGCTACGCTTCTAAAAATGTTATGCAGGCCATCACATTTCATTCTCACTTAACCAATATGGGAAATTATGTACTCTACTACATAAAAACAGAGTAGGAGAGCTCTGCACAGCTCGGTTCTAGAACCCAGTGACATGGAGAGGCTGTGAAGCCTTCTTACTGTTTATCAACCCTAGATAACACAGAGACATGTGCAGTCTTCCTTTAACTGTAGGGAAATAATGGAATCTTCTCCATAAGAACAGAGCTCAGTTCTAGCACTCACTAAGATGGAGAGAATGTGAGAAGCCTTCTAACTGTTCATCAATCCTAGATAACACAGACAGATTGACTTGGAATTAATAACATGCAGTTTTCCAATTTGGGATTATTACAGTGAAGCAAATTTGTCTCACAACAGAAGCTACCCTTCCACTTAAATGCCACGGCTGGGTAAAAGGCTCGCTTACAAAGGGAAGGAAGACCACTAGTTGTGAACATATCTCTCGAGAGGGAAGTAATGTTAATGGCGAAAAACAGTACCCCAACTTTGCCAACCAGCCAAAACCTTTCGTGGTTACTGTTGTAAGAAGGCTTTTACTTTTTGGGCTGGCAGAAGAACCTGAGAAAAGGAAGTCTAAGTGACCCCGACATGAGTAGCCCTAAATCATTTAAGACTTTGAAAGAGCAGCTCGGAACTTCACAACAAAATTGAGAAAAATAAAGAAATAGGGTTACAGATATTAAGCCTTCTCACCTTGTCTCGGTAGAGTTGCTTGAGCTCTGAAACTCGACCAATACCCTTCTCTACCAATTTTTGCATATTACGAGGCCCAATGTCAGGCACCATTTGGAGGTCTACAGTTTCTTGTCCATTTGTCCCTCTCCGCC
Organism: Pseudotsuga menziesii; assembly: GCA_001517045.1. Taxonomy (NCBI): domain Eukaryota; kingdom Viridiplantae; phylum Streptophyta; class Pinopsida; order Pinales; family Pinaceae; genus Pseudotsuga; species Pseudotsuga menziesii. The sequence goes on along the minus strand of LPNX011131209.1, from coordinate 1,090,147 downwards.
TCTGCAAACGAACTTTGCTACTATGCAGTCTGCCACCACCCACAGCAACAGACATATCATCCTCCTCGTCCTCCTCGTCCTCGTCTTCTTCTTGCTCTTTTGGGGCTTGAGAAGTATGGCATACATCTTTGAGGCCATAGGACTCTTCTATTTTAGAGCCTTTGTTACTGGGTTCCGTGTTCGACCCCTTTGCGGCGCAAGTGCAAAGCATGCAAAATGGGAACACCCTTTTGCTGCTACTATTATTAAGGAGAAGAATATGTGGCTTTAGAAAACTGGTCCTTGGCAAGTGTAAGTACAGGAAGGAACTAGGGGCTTTGAGTTCAGAGGTTTGTTGCTAGAGATATTTCCAGTAGCGGTTTCTGGTGTTGAGTGGCTTTGAGCAAGCCAGGCTGTAGCCTTGCTGCAACATTCGGGCTGAACGCAAAGTATCTCGCATTGAAGAACAAGGATAACAAACTGACGAATTCGCCAGTTGCTTTTGAGATGATGATGATGATGAGGCAGCTGTGGTGAAAGTGGCAGATTGGTCATGCTCCCAAAAACATCCTGACTATAATATGATAAGTATACAAAAATAGCTTTTTTTCAACACTACAAATTGAAAACTAAGATTAAAAATGTTCTCTATATTTTTAACAAAATGTGATGCATTGTGACTAGAGTTAGTTCTCTTTAAATAATTAACAACCATCCCCAAACCTTGCATTCTTATCCCACAAGCATGTACTCACTCATACATGTTAGCCATGATCACCTTGAAAGGGCACTGCTAAACCACACATAATTGCATTTTGAAAATATCTTATTTTATTTATATGAAAACTCTATACTTCCTCGCACATCATATATCCATTTAGTGTTTAATTAACATGATTTATCCCCTAACAATGTCTAAGGCATTAATATCAACCCATGATGCACAGAACAATGTAATGGTACCCATATCTCATGACTCGAAGGTCAATAATTTCCTATCGAGGACAAATTATGTGGCCTATATCATTATTTATTGAACTTTATTCCTAAAGGATTCATCTAATTACAAAGGGACTTATTTTCCTTCCTCGAATATGGTCAATGCATTACAACCCACCCCCACCACACAACACCTCACACTGGTACACATATCCCACATGGAGACCAAATATCACCTCTTAAGGCATCATATTGTAGTTTGAGGTCATGCTAATGACTAATGATCCTTAGAGGTGAATTTATTGTGTAAGTCCCTAATTTTTCTCCCTTTACTATTGTTACGGCCTTCACACCTATCCCTATCGCACAAAACTCATAAATATGTCCAGATATCACTTATTTGCCAAATATCTACTTTAAATCATATATTTTGTGGTTTGAGGCCTTTATCATGGCCTATTAGCTTACTAGTCATAATTTAGAGCATAAATGCATCAATTTCTCTCCCAACCATGGTTTGAGACTCATTCATAGTGCACAAAACCTCATATTAACACTCTCATACCACTACGAGGACAATGATGTCCAACACATACCATGTTGTATGGTTTGTGTCCTTATTCATGGACCTTGGTCCTTAGAAGCTTCATATAGGGTCTAATAGTTTTATTTTCCTCCAACGCCTATTGGAAAGGCCTTGCCACCCATTGCTTTCATCCAATGCATTTTTTTTATCCAAGGAGTTGTTGATCATTTCATATAGCTTTATTTTATATTACTATGAAAATAAGAAATTATATATGTAGAAACATAAAAAGCATCATAAAATAATCATGGATATCTCTTCAAGGCCTTTGAGATGAGTTGAAAAACTGGAAAACAAAACTTCAAAAATTGATATCAAGGTAGAAATAATTTATGGGAAATTCATGTGTGCATTATATAATGCATGTGTGTTATTGAAATCCATTTTTTTCTAGGTAGGATAGTTTCCACTCACTCAAGGCGCCGTCGCTTAAGCGACGCTTATGGGACTATTCGTCGCTTAAGCGATGCTTATGAGACTAGCCGTCGCTTAAGCGACGCTTATGGCCACATTTACAACAAAAAAAAATTATCCTTGTGATTTTTGGTAAGTTTAAAAAAAGAAATCCATGCGCCATCGGATTTTTCCATCGGATTTTGGATCGAAATGTAGTAGTGCTAATACATCCTTCCGAGGATCCAAGTACCCCAAACACATCCTTTCGAGGATTTATGTATCCCAAGCACATCCTTCTGAGAAGCTATGTGCTCCATGGGCATACTTTCATCATCTCACCTACGTTACATACAAGTATGAAGTTCACGTGAGATATCATCATAAAAATTTTAATCATAGATTTTCAAATCTATTTCATGCATACATGATTTCCCAAATATCAAATGATCAATAACATTGATAGTCAAATAAAAATCTGAGTTCACAATTCTACTTCCTGCAGAAAATCAGATTTTTGCAACCATGAGGCCATCCTCATATTGTTTTGCTTTTGCAAGTGGGAGCACTTATCCCCTACTTACACATGCTATCCCAAAACCTGGACATCCACATACAACATGTCATCTTGACACCATTTTAAATCAGCCAAACAGTGAATAGAAATCAGCAAGAAAATTTGAAATCTGAAATTTAAAGATCTATCACGTTCAGAGGTTAGATTTTAGTCATGAGATCCTTCTCATGGCTCGTGGCAACTTCCTGCCGTGGGTTTCATTGAGTACAACCATACTGCTCTGTTTAGGTTATTCTACTGGCAGTCTCCAGGAAGTCCTAATATGATTGTACACACCCATGAGGGTCATATCCTCATGGAACTACAAGTTCACATGCATACCTCCTCAACCTATACATAGGCTCCACTTTACTTGTTGAATATCTTTCAATGAACTTCCTACAATACCCTCAATCTTTTTAGGGTCCATAAATTTTCCTTCACCTGATATATGATGACCCAAATAATGAATTCTATATCTATAGAAGTCACATTTGCTCAACCTTGCATACAACTTATGCTTCTTGAGAAATTTCAAAGTCAGTCTCAAATGTTCCTCGTGTTCTTCCTCATTCTTGGAATGAATAAGAATTCCATCAAGGAGAACAAGAACTAATCTGTCCAGAAACTTACTGAAACCATTATTCATGAGGCACATGGATGTAGCTGGTGCATTTGTGAAACCAAATGGTACCACTACAACTCATAAGGTCCATACCTTGTTCTGAAGGATGTCTTATGAAGATCTTCATCATTGATTCTTACCTGATGGTAACCAGACCTTAAGTCATTCTTGGAAAACACCTTTACTCTTCTCATTTGATCAAAGAGGTAATCAATCCTAGGAAAAGGATACTTGTTCTTCACAGTGACTTTGTTCAACTGTCTGTAATCAACACATAACTTGCATGTACCATCTGTTTCTTTTTCAACCAAACCGGTGCTCCCCATAGGGACACACTTGGCCTGATGTACCTTTTTTCCTCATAACTCTTGTAGCTACATCTTCATCTCTAGCAAGTCTTTCGTGCTCACCCTACAGGGTGTCTTGGACATTGGTGCTGCTCCTAGCACAAGTTCAAATGTGAAATCAATGTCCCTCTTTGGAGGAAGCCTTGGAATTTCATCAGGAGAAACATTCTCAAATTCCTATAACAAATGCAAGCCCTCCAACCTAGGAGTATCATTCTGTGCTGCCTCCAAAACATGAGCTGCATACACTCTGTAACCTTTCCCATAGAACTTCTTCAGTTGCATTGTTGAAGACTACCTTCTAGAGATCACTTTTTCTGGTTCTTGGAGAATCCTTCTCCTCAGCTTGGAACATTTCCATTTTCTTTGGAAACCAACAATACCTATGTTCATGCCCCAAGTAATGAGTCAATTCTTGTGTTAGTATTCACAAAATTTTCCAAATTCATAGATGAATCACATGCACATGTATATTGACATAAAATAAACAAGAAGTTGTCAAGTGAACCAAATACTTATTTGCATAAGTATCTTCTTTTGGTTCCACAGGTATCCGACTTGGCTTTATACAACCATGGCACTCACAACCCCGCCCCACCCCACACTTGGGTGTGCATTAAAAGGTAGCCAAGTTTTTGCAAGCCTCAAATCACCTGAAAATACCTCTCAACTGAGGTCTGACAACTCCGTTCCAGAGCCTAACACCTCCTCTAGGTTCTCACCAAGCTCAGGTGCTTCTTTTCCGAACAACACAATGAATTAACTCACATGTCAGATTCATTCATACAAGATGCAATCTATAACAATATTTTCAAAACCATGGTTGCATCATATGCTCATGTGTATTTACAGAAAATCAACAACAACAAAAGTTTGATAAGTAAGCCAAATACTTATCTGTATAGCATCTTTTAACCGAGATCTGGTCATTCCCACTTCAGAGCCTAACACCTCCTTGGGTGCTCAATGGCAGCTCTAGCTTAAGGGCCTAGCACCTCTTCCAGTGCTCACTAATTCTTAGGTGCTTCCTTTCTAGGAACCATAACAGATTAATTCACATGTTAGATTCATGTTCATAGGATTCATTTCTTAACAAGATTTTCAAAATCTGAGTTGAATCATTATGCACATGTGTAATTACATAAAATCAACTAGGATTTTCCAAGTAATCCAATACTTATCTGTGTAGCATCTCTCAATTGAGATCTGGTAGCCCCGCTTCAGAGCCCAACAACTCCTCGGGTGCTTAATGGAAGCTCTGACTTAAGGGACTAGCACCTCCTCCAAGTGCTCACCAATGCTCAAGCGCTTCCTTTCCAGACATCATAATACCTAGGGGTTATTCTCTTCACGGAGCCCCCACTCTCGTGATCACAGTCCCCTTATGACATGAATGTATGCAGAAATAATTCTAACTGGATGTCTTACACCTTGGGTGTCCCCAGTGATACATACCGATGCCTAGATGGCAAGGGGGAGAATCTATGTACCCAAGTACATCCTTCCAGAGGATCCATGTACCCCAAGTACATATTTTCATCGCCTCACCTGTGTTACATATAGGGATGCAGTTCACATCATATGTCATCATAAAATTTCAATCATAGATTTTCAAATCTATTCCAAACACATCCCTTCAAGAAGCTATGTATCCAAATACATCCTTCCGAGGAGCCATGTACACCCAGTACATATTTTCATCATCTCAGTATCTCACCTACGTTACATACAAGCATGCAGTTCATATGAGATGTCATCATAAAAAATTTCAATCATAGGTTTTCAAACCTATTCCAAACACATCCCTCCCAGAAGTTATGTATCCAAGTACATCCTTCTGATGAGCCATGTACACCTAGGTCATATTTCCATCATCTCACCTACGTTACATACAAGCATGCAGTTCATATGAGATGTCATCATAAAAAATTTCAATCATAGTTTTTCAAACCTATTCCAAACACATCCCTCCGAGAAGCTATGTATCCTAGTACATCCTTTCGAGGATATATGTACCCCAAACACGTCCTTTAGAGGATTTATGTATCGCAAACACATCCTTCGGAGAAGCTATGTACTCCATGGGCATACTTTCATCATCTCACCTGCGTTACATACAAGTATGCAGTTCACATGAGATATCACCATAGAAATTTTAATCATAGATTTTCAAATCTATTTCATGCATACATGATTTCCCAAATATCAAACGATCAATAACATTGATAGTCAAATAAAAATCTAAGTTCACAATTCTGCTTCCTGCAGAAAATGAGATTTTTGCAACCATGAGGCCATCCTCATATTGTTTGGATTTTGCAAGTGGGAGCAGTTATCCCCTACTTACACATGCTGTCCTAAAACCTGGACATCCACATACAACATGTCATCTTGACACCATTTTAAATCAGCCAAACAGTTAATAGAAATCAGCAAGAAAATTTGAAATATGAAATTTAAAGATCTATCACGTTCAGAGGTTAGATTTCAGTCATGAGATCCTTCTCATGGCTCGTGGCAGCTTCTTGCCCTAGGTTTCATTGGGTACAACCATACTGCTTTGTTTAGGTCATTCTACTGGCAGCCTCCAGGAAGTCCTAATATGATTGTACACACCCACGAGGGTCATCTCCTCATGGAACTACAAGTTCACATGCATACCTCCTCAATCTATACATAGGATCCACTTTACCTATAGAATATCCTTCAGTGAACTTCCTACAATACCCTACAAGTTCCAAAAATGATCTTACATCTGTCATCTTTCTTGGAGCAGGCCAACTCATAATGGCCTCAATCTTTTCAAGGTCCATAGATATTCCTTCACCTGATATATGATGACCCAAATAATGAATTCTATATTTATAGAAGTCACATTTGCTCAACCTTGCATACAACTTATGCTTCTTGAGAAATTTCAAATTCAGTCTCAAATGTTCCTTGTGTTCTTCTTGGTTCTTGGAATGAATAAGAATGCCATCAAGGAGAACAAGAACTAACCTATCCAGAAACTTAGTGAAAACATTATTCATGAGGCACATGGATGTAGCTGGTGCATTTGTGAAACCAAATGGTACCACTACAACTCATAAGGTCCATACCTTGTTTTGAAGGATGTCTTATGAAGATCTTCATCCTTGATTCTTACCTGATGGTAACCAGACCTTAAGTGATTCTTGGAAAACACCTTTGCTCTTCTCATTTGATCAAAGAGATCATTAATCCTAGGAAAAGGATACTTGTTCTTCATAGTGACTTTGTTCAACTATCTGTAATCAATACATAACTTGCATGTACCATCTATCTCTTTTTCAACCAAAATGGTGCTCCCCACGGGGAGACACTTGGCTTGATATACTTTTTTTTCTCACAATTCTTGCAGTTGCATCTTCAGCTCTAGCAAGTCTGTCGTGCTCACCCTATAGGGTGTCTTGGACATTGGTGCTGCTCTTGGCACAAGTTCAAATGTGAAATCAATGTCCCAAGTTTGGAGGAAGCCCTGGAATTTCATTAGGAAAAACATTCTCGAATTCTTGTAACATATGCAAGCCCTCCAACCTAGGAGTATCATTCTCTACTGCCTCCAAAACATGAGCTGCATACACTCTACAACCTTTCCCATAGAACTTCTTCAGCTGCATTGTTGAAGACTACCTTCTAGAGGTCACTTTTGGAATTCCTTTCACCACCTTAAGTTGCCTTCTTCGTCTAAGCACTCAAAAGTATTGTTGTAACAATAAAGCTTTGATCTATGTGCTTCCAACCAATCCATCCCAATGAGGATATCATAGGATCCAAGTGGCAGCACATTAATATCTACACAGGTGACTAACCCGTCCGTGAGTAGGGTGGACGGGTTCCAGTGGCTAGTTGTACTAACCATGATATTCCATGCTTTGACTTCTTCAAGTGCACATCCCAACAATTCTAGGGGTGACATAGCTATGAGTGGATCCAGGGTCAATCAAAATAGAAATAGTCTGTTCAACAATATCACCCTCAACTTCCACCAGAGTTGATTGATGATCTGCCTGGTGGTCTTCTAACACTGCACAATTTTTAGGAATGGTCCCTGCTTCTTGAACCACAGTTTCAATTTCTTGGATATTGTAAATTGGCCTTACATACTCATCCCTATGTGAACAACTCTTGCGCAAATGGGGTCCTCCACATCTCCAGCATTGGAGTGGCTTTATGTTCTCTTATGGATCTCTTGGATTTTCCCCCATAGCATCTTCCCCGTGTCCACAGGAATCCTGTGCGTCATCCATGATGTTAATATTCTTGGAGCTAATCTTATTTGACCTTCTTGGTTGGACCAAGACCAACTTTTCAATCTGCACTATGAATATGCAAAATGTGTTCAGAAACACCATTGTTAGCTGCATAACATTCTCAGGAATTTATAATTTACTTACCTACATTTGGAAAAATCATATGTTAACATCTTTTCAAAACATATAATTTTATTTCACAACAATGATTGTCTCAGGAAGACGATGGGGATTAAGGGGGCTTTCCCCCTTATTGCTTTCGAGGGAAGTGTCCTCATTTTGTTTTTGTAAATCCTTCAATTTCGTGCAATCTGGCACATAAATTCACTGTCATTTTTCATCTTTCTGGTACCTGTAAATCCACTGAAAACCTATTGAATTTATCTATTCCGGCGAACTCAAATTTTCCACCCGATTGACGAAACTCAGGTTTTCCTTATGACGTGTCGAAAAAAATCGTCGAGTTTGCCTGACACGTATCGAAAAAACTCACCCTTTTCTTCTCATCGACAGAACTTTCCAAAATTTCTGACGTGTCGAAAAAACTTATCGATTTTACCTGACACCTATCGAAAAACATCATCTTTTCTTACTGACATGGAATTTCTGACACTTGGAATAAATTTGAAAAGTTTCCTTCTTTCTTTCATCGGTGAAACTTAACTTTTCCACCCGACACACATAAGTGAAACTTAACTTTTCCATTCGACATGTATCAGCTAAACTCCCCAAGTTTGGTCGACATGTCCATACTTAGAAAAATTCCAAATTTGTTTCTCTCTCTTCTTTGTCATCAGTGAAATTTGCCAAGTCCTTCCAATGTGCGTCAACAAAACTCAGCCAACACAAGCAACGTATCGGCAAAAACTCATATTTTTCTGCTGACGGGAAGATTCCAACACTTAGAAAAATTTTGAAAATTTTCTTTCTTCCTTCCTCGACAAAATTTTTAGAAGGTGATCTCAGTAACCCTTTCCAAGATGTATCGACGAAACTCGTCGAGTTCGCACAACACACATCGACACAACTCAACCAACTCAGCCGATGTGTATCGACGAAACTAGGAAAAATCAGCCAATACTGCGACTTCGAACACTTAGAAAAAATTTTGAAAATTTTTCCTCTTTCTATTTCTTGTCATCTCATCTTAGCCTTTCATGCCGACACGATCGCTGCAATCTTGTCGGAGAAACTCAGCCAATCCAGTTGAAATGTATCGTCTCAACTTAGCCTTTCATGCTGACACGATTGCTGCAAGCTTCACTGGCTCAACTCGGCTAACTTAGCCGAAACAATCATACTTAGAAAAAATTGTCTTCCTTTCTTCTGACATCGGTGAAGCTCGGCCCTTCACGCCAACGCATATCACCGCAACTCAAACAGTTCAACCGACATGTTATCGGAAAAACTCAGCCACTCCTGCCGACATGGAAAATATTCCAACACTTAAAAAAATTATTGGAAAATTTTCTCCAACATCGACTCAACCCAACCTTTCTCAGTGACACCATCGATGCAACTCAGCCACTTCAGCCGACATGTATCGGCTGAACTCGACAAACTGAGCTGACATAGAAAATTTCCAACACTTAGAGAAATTTTTGGAAATTTCTTTATTTGTTGCTTTTCCTGCTGACCACATAGGGCGATTCTTCCTTTGTCAACTATTCATCTTGTCCAATTGAGGCCCAATTCTAAAACCAGTGCTCTGATACCACACTATCACGTCCCCTCCTCTCATCCCGATGATGGAGATGACGCAACCTACACTGCTGCTGCTGTTAAACAGGAAATCTAGCCCATGAACATAATATAAAATGCATTAAACATAAAATACATACACTGATGCATAATAATGTAAATAAATAGCGGAAGCAACATCATTCATTCAAGCATTCAACATGTTCATAATTCATAAAACAAACAAATCATAGTTGCAGAGATTAAATACACAATAAAACACTTATCTAGAGAAGAATCTTCCTCACAACTAGCTATGTCGCTGCAGCGTTCCACCCAACCATAGTCCAGTGTGCTCATCAACCTCTCATCATCATTTCCACACCCGAGCTGAGCATGATTTCCACAAGGAACTAGGGAACAACAGGCTTACACACAACAATACCATACACACATAGTCAAGCCAACACACACTTGGGTTTCATAGGTTGTCCATCCCAACCAATAAAAAATTGGGTTTTACGGGATACTAAGGAAATAATCCAATAACACATGGGTTCCTTGGGCTTACTCAACCAATCCAACCCTCACATCCAAACACATTCAAACCCTCTTATGGATGGGTTTCTTGGACTTACCTAACCAAGCCAACACAAGGATGCACTTCACAACCAATACAAGTTATGGGTATGGAAAAAAACGTCCTAGGAAGCCAAAATGAAAATGGAAATAAGGGGAAACAACCCTCTGATAGAAAACTCGATTTCAAAGACGTCCATGGGCTTCACGTGGGAAAAAATGACCTCTACAAACCCCCAATTCGTGGATCTATCTTCCCAGCCACTAGACATAACCAAAAATAGGGTTCCAGCTTGGAGAACAATGATGAAAATGCAGAAATTTGTGAGGGAAATGCACAACAATCTCCAGCTGCACGAGGAAAGGGAAAACAACCTCTTAAAACCCCTAAATCGTGGTTCTCCTATGCCCACTCACTGAAAAATACCAAAAATGGATTTTCCCAGCCGTGGAATGAGGAACAATATAAAAACATCAGGGAGAGAGCCCAGCCACTAAGAATTACCTAAAAATGACTTCCCAACCATGGGAAAAATAAGGAAACTGTTGCCCCTGTGAGGAAAATGCCTAGGAGCTCCCGAAAACACGTGAGGACAAGGAGAGTATGATTGCATAATGGGTTGGGAAGACATTTTGTGTGTATTTACTTACCGCATAAGCCAAAAACATTTTTCCAAAATGGGTGGTCTTCCCTATTCGAATTTGACCTCCATACCTTTCCCATACCAAGGAAAATAACTTCCTCAACCAATTTCTAACAGAAATAAATGATTGGCACAAAAAGACAAAATGGGTAGTTAACAGTTTTATGGGTTTTCCCTTTGACATTTGGATTTTGCCCATTGGCTCAAGGGTTGAATGTTCCCCCCCCTCCCTATTCCTTGTGAAATCATGCCCCCTTCTCTTTCACATTGCAACATATAGCTAGTTGTGGTATTTTTATTAATTTTCATTTTTACATGATGTCTCAAAACATATTGTTCCTGGCTAGCACATATCGGCATCGATTTTAATCGTCGATACATAAGACACTAAATCAATGGTGGGGCCTTTGCCTTGAGCTCCACACCATGATCAAATAAAAATATTTACATCATGTGCAATTCAATACTATGGGGTCAAAATCGGGGCTCAAATTCCCCTCCCCCTTGGGTTCAAAATCGGGGTGCTACATAATTTGTGGAAACGGGCTATCATCCCCTGTCATCGCACCTTCGCGAGTAATGACAACAATGTCAGTAACCTGCATTATGGGTTCTACTGAGATATTTGCAACTGTTGGTCCTTGGTTTTGGTTCGTTAGAGGATTCATTTGTTGGTTCGCATTCTTATTTTCATTTTGGTTATGGTTCTGGTTCTACAATTGTTGAATATTCCTTTCCTTCCACTTCGTGATCCACTGTGGACAATTCTCAATAGTATGGTTAGAAATGATACAATAAGTACATTGTGCTTGCAATTTCGAGAAATATCATCAATAATATCCCAGTACTTCACAATTATAACATTGTACAGGTTTATGACCTCACCCTCCTCCTCGACCAAAACCTCCACCTCTTCCTCCTAGGAACCCTCAACAGAATCCTCCTTCGTGTTGATACTGCGGTTGATTGAATTGTTGTTGCTGCGGGGGATTTGGTTGTAATTGCACATACTGCAGTTGACTATACTATGGTTGTTGCGAAGCAGGCTACATCTGGTTGTACTATGGAGGTGGTGGGGCAAACTACGGTTGCGGCTGTGGTACAAACTGTGGCTGTGGGTGTGGCTGTACCACCTATGGATGTTGTTGTGGTTGCTACATCGTTCAATGGTCTTCTCCCTTCATGTAATACATGTGCATTGTTCTTTCCTGCAACAAATCATATGCTCGACAATCCTTATCTTCATGCCCAACAGATCGAAGAAACGTCTAATTCAAATTTGTCAGTTTCGTGACCATCTTCTGCATATACCCACAATATTCATGTTGATGCCCATAAAATTGGTAGATGCGGCACCATGGCATGCCACCATAACTTAATGGATTTGGAGCTCTCGATAGTAGGTAGTTTCAAAAATATGGGCACTGATCTTTATGATGTCCTTCTGAATGACATCGAGTACACCACATTTCTTTGCATTGTTCTTTCCCCTTCTTGATGTCTTGCAACTGGATCGTCAAGTTTGCTAGTTGAGACTGAATCTGACTCATACCAACTTTGGCCCATTCTCACCAACAAGTGAAGTCTCCAACTTCATCGTGATCTCCAGAGCCTCGCTCTGTGTCACAATATTTTGCTACATTAAAGACATTCTAATATGCGATACTAATGTCACGATGAACCATTCCTTATCTTGAACATCACTCATGTCAAAGATAACTCTCACCATCAGCGTCTTGAATTGCTGATCAAAATCCCAAATAGTTTCATTTGGATATTGCTTAATCTCCTTCAACTCGGTGATGTATTGCGCCTCATATTTCGGTTTTTTGAACTCTTCAATCAACCCTTTTTTGATTTCAGCTAGAGTCTTTGCTGGAGTCCCTGAAGGAACTTGTACAAATTTCATGTACCAATCCAGTGTGCGACCTCGAAGGGTCTTCACCAACTAGCCCTTCTTAATGTCATCATCTTGAGCTTGTTTGACGGTCCAAATCGCTTCACACAGAAACTGGTATTGCTCAGGATTCTCAGTCCAATTCCCATGAAACAAGGGTAAATTTACATCATCACTCTCCATCCTGGGCCTTCTTCCTACAGTTGTTGATCCGCTACTATTAGAGTGTTGTTAACACGTCAGACAAGTCGGTGTCGAGCCAGCGTTTCTTCCTCAGTGAGGTGAAATGCACAGAGGTGTGGGTACGTTGTTTCTCTAAGTCGATATTTCCTTAGGCTCGGGTGTAGCTTGGTCATCTCCTTCATCGATGTAGGGTCGCTTCATCCCATGTGGTCTTCTCTCATAGCGTCGTGTTTCGGTCGCAGTAGGAATCTCTCCTGTCCTTTGCCTCTTCTCTTGTTGAAACCTTATTCCTCCTCGCATAATACCACTTCCTTCCTCGAATTCCCTCACAGTCTCATCGTAACTTCCATCCATCTACCCCGTATCATTCCATCCAACCCTCATCTCCACGACACCTCCAGCCTCTATACACTAGGGCTCTAATCTCCGAAGTCCATATTCAATATTCCTTTTTCGCAGATGAGCATCTTAATAGAAAATTGCAAAGATAAAAGAAACCTAATCTTGTTCCGTTGAAGAACTCCCTTTCTGCATCGCTGTAAGATTTAACTATATCGATTGTAGACTCAGTGAAGTATCCCTCCAAGATGTTGTCGAGCCAAAATTCAACAACCCTTGACGCTCTGTTATCCACCTCCTGTAACTTCTGGATCAGTTCTGGAGTCCAGCTAGTTGGTTCATCTTCTTGGAAATTTGTCTTCCGATAGGTCAATCGCGCCAACCACTCTTACAAGATGATCGAAAACTTAGAGAAAAATTACTCATGTAGATAAGAATACAAGTGCCTCTCTAACCAATTCTGTGTTGTTACTCCAAGGTTATGATTCTCTTTCTTAGTAAATTCTTGTGCCTTCTGGTCAAACCAATCTTGGATTTCCGGTCTCATCGGATGCCACAACATGTCCTACTTATCCTTCACACTAAGTTCCCGACAATGGAACCATTTGTTTACTTAGATCCTCGACAGGGGTTCAGTCACTGTCGACACCCATAACACAATGATCTTTCTGAGCATCGACCCAGATAGGTTTTACCCTATCCAGCAACACCTGCAGAGCAGATGAGGTCTCACCTGAGATGTTCGAGGGAGAATTGTCGAAACCAAGTTTTCGCAGTAAGAACGAGGATTATGCATCTACTGTCAAACTTATCGAAACATTACTTAGCTGACCCAATCATTGGTTTATACATTAACAGATTCATATTATCATTCAGTGGATCAGATCAACATACTTAGATCGCAAAAAAAATATCGATGCATAAACAGATCTATCAATATATCATCATTCATGATAGGAAAGCATCACATCATACATATATAAACATTATACTACGGTATTCATTCACATTCACATCGTAGAAAACAGGAAAACAGGAAGATACAAAAAGACACATTGTTTTTGTCCAATCTCTATCATGTCATATTAATCTTCGCACCAAAACATAGTTCCACAGTTCCTCTTTTACAAAGGTTCGATCTCAAGATTATCAAAGATCCAAAGGTATCTCAACATTCACAATCCTAGATCTACTTATAGGCTTGTGCCTTTACATTGGTGGTCCACTTAATTCAACTTCCTAATTACTTGGACCAAAATATACAAAACAATGACCAAAATATACAAAATGTGATCAATCTGCCTTGCGCTCCATCCTCTGCCTTGCACTTCATGTTTGACTTTGCGCAACATCCTTGATGTTGCACAACTAGTTATCTCCAAAACTACCTGCCAACAGGATTTCTTTGATGGAGTAAGCCAAGGAGAACATCCTCGGGGAGGTTTGGGAGGTGTTTTATATTTCTCAGAAAAATTCAAGGTTCAAGTGAGATATGCTCCTGGACACTGCACGAATAATAAAGTAGAGCTAGCAGCTTTACATGTTATTCTAGAGTTGGCTATAAATAGAAATGTCACTAGTTTACAGGTCTTTGGGGACTCAAATATGGTAGTGGACTGGGTCAACAACAAGATGCAGATAAAATATCCTCATTTGCAACAACTTTTAAGAGCTATCAGAAGGCTTCTGAATCTCTTCTTAGCCCTCAGCATAACTCATGTTTACAGAGATTTAAATATGGAGGCAGACAACTTGTCTAAACTTGCTCTGCTATTAGCACCAGGCCACATGGAGACAGAAGAAGTAAGGGAAGAATAGAAGATTACTCATAGAATGATGATGTACATTTTTTACAACCGATTTTGTGTAAGCTGAAACATATTAAGAAGAGAATAGCAGCCAAAACTGGCATGAGGATGAATACAGGAAATTTTATATGGAATTTTTGTAAAGACAAGAGAAGTAAGTCTTTGTTGTGCTAAGG